>JBBPLP010000732.1:0-13635 GCA_038089875.1 Fistulinella prunicolor
TCGAGCCCTTAGTCATGTACTTCGGGCTATGCAATTCCCCCGGAACCTTCCAAGCGATGATGAATGAAATCTTCGCAGATATGGACCACGTTGTAGTCATCTATATTGATGACCTAATGATCTTTACAAAGACAGACGACCAAGAGGAGCACAATAGAATCGTGAAAGAAGTTCTTCAACGTCTGGAAGACAACGACTTGTTCGTCAAACCAGAAAAGTGCACCTTCAGCGCAACGGAAGTAGATTTCCTCAGCATGATTGTGGGAAAGGACGGCATCAAGATGGACGACGCCAAGGTTCAGGCTATTCTGGAATGGCCACAGCCAAAGAACCTCCGTGGAGTCAGAAGCTTCCTAGGTCTTGCCAATTTCTATCGAAGATTCATTCAGGACTACGCTGCCATTGCACGGCTGCTTAATGACCTCACAAAGAAAGAGGAACCCTTTGTATGGGGCGAGAAGCAACAACACGCGTTTGACACGCTGAAAAAGAAGTTTACCACGGCACCCATCCTAGCCTTCCCTGATAATGATGCCAAATTCCGCATTGAAAGCGACGCATCAGATTACGCTACCAGAGCTGTGCTCTCGGTAGAAGTAGGAGACAAATGGCACCCAGTTGCCTTTTATAGTCACTCCTTCTCCAAAACGGAACGAAATTATCCCGTCGCCGATAAGGAGATGCTAAGCGCGATTAGAGCACTAGAAGTATGGTGCCACTACCTAGAAGGCGCAAAGCATGAGTTTGAGATCTGGAACGATCATCAGAACCTGCAGTGGTTCACCACGAGGCAAGACCTCAATCGACGCCAAGCGCACTGGGCGCAGTATCTAACCAGATTTAATTTCAAATGGTACCATAAAGCTGGCTCAACCATGGGAAAGGCCGACGCACTTAGCCGCCGGGAAGACCATGCTATTGGCATCGAAGACGATAACAAGGGTATCACCATGATCCCTAAAGAGGCCATAGTATTCCCCTCTCAAGAGGAGGACGTAGTAATGCGCCAAGTGCGCGTTATCTCCCCAGAGAAGATCGGATCATTCGGAGTCAAGTTGCTCTCGTCAGATGGCAGGCTACCCACAAGGGGTTCACAAAGTGCCGCCGGACATGACCTGTATGCAGCAGAAGACGCCACCGTGCCAGCACACGGATCGGCCTGTATAGATCTCCAGATTGCGATCGCAGTCCCGAAAGGGACATATGGAAGGATAGCCCCGCGGAGCGGACTAGCTGTCAAAAAGAATGTCCATGTCAGCACAGGAGTCATCGACGCAGACTATAGAGGAAGCATCAAAGTCATGCTCTTCAATCTGTCAAATGAGCACTTCACAGTGGAGAAAGGCGATCGAGTCGCCCAACTCATACTCGAAAAGGTTGACACGAGCACGCCTCAGGAGGCAGACAACTTAGATGACACGTCACGAGGAAACGGTGGCTTTGGCTCCACCGGAATTAGAAGTTCTACCCTGGACAAATCCGAAACAACGGTTCGGATAGAGGATGAAGGGGACAGGCTCAAGAAGTTAATTTATAATGCCACTCTCAAGTTACGAGAGTCAGACATCACGGACCTATTAGATGATGGGTTCCTTAATGAAGAAGGACTTTACGTCAAAGAAGGTGTCATGTTCGTGCCGGATGAAGAAGGCCTTCGGATAGACGTGCTGAGTTTGCACCACGATAAGCCAGTTGCCGGACATCCAGGAGCCGAAAAGACACTCCAGTTGATCAGAAGATCCTACTCATGGCCAGGAATGGTCACCCACGTACGAGACTATGTCTCACGATGCTCCATGTGCCAGAGGCACAAAGGGTCGAACCAAGCCCCTTCAGGAAAGCTTGTTCCCCTAGAAGTTCCCACAGGTCCCTGGACAGACATCTCCGCAGATTTCATCACGGATCTGCCTATCTCGAACGGATTCGACTCCATCCTAGTGGTGGTTGATCGCTTCTCAAAGGAAGTCGAATTCATTCCCACTCAGAAGACCGTAACCGCGCTAGACATGGCAAAACTATACCTAAACAGAGTTTGGGCCAACCACGGGCTTCCACGATCGATTGTATCAGATTGAGGACCCCAATTTGCATCACAGGTGATGCAATCCTTATGTCTCCGCTTAGGCATTACGCCGAAGCTTTCAACCGCGCATCACCCGCAGACCGACGGTCAAACGGAGTGCATGAACCGAGATCTCCAGCAGTATCTCCGGATGTTCATGAATGAGCGTCAGAACGAGTGGAGCGATTGGCTCGCACTCGCACAATTCAGCTATAATTCAAAACAACAGGCTTCCACGAAGAAAACTCCTTTCGAAGTAACTCGTACCTACCCACCTAGAATGGGATTCGAAGGTATTCCAACCAAGGCACCAGCTGCCGATGAGTTGGCGATTACTATGGAGAAAACTCTCATGGAGGCGCGTGCTAACCTAGAGAAGGCGCAGATTGTGATGAAGAAGCAAGCTGATAAGCGGCGATCGGACACCCCGCCGTACCGCACAAATGACCTCATTTTGCTTTCTACGGATAACCTCCGCTTGACGCGGGAATCCAAGAAGCTTACGGAACGATGGATCGGTCCGTACACCATTTTGAAGATGGTGGGAACCAATGCTGTGCACTTGAAACTCCCATGTTCCATGAGAATTCACCCAATTGTGAACATCTCACGTGTTAAGCCTTTCAAGGAAAGGCTTGATGGTCAGCCCACGTACAACCCCGGTCCGGTTTATGTCACCGAGGACCGCGATGAGGAATACGAGGTAGATCACATCGTCGATATGCGAAAGAAGGGACGAGGGGTCCAGTACCTTGTCCATTGGGCAGGCTACACGGAGGAAGACCGCACTTGGGAATCAAAGTCGAACTTACGAAATGCCCAAGATGCCATCGCTCACTTCCATGAAGCTAATCCACACCTACTCCGCCGTGCAGAGTTCTCTGATGTCTTCGGGTTATTCAACCCATACTCGGCTTCTCCTAGGGAGGTGCCATGCTCGGTTGATTCGGAGTCTCGACCACAGAAGGGGGGCAGTGTTACGGCCAGTACCGTTTACCCCTATACATTCTGACACTTTTGGACTTAGTCGTTTTTGCTTGATGCATCTTATCTTATCTCGTCATGTGACTTGTCACCTGACCTTATCTTTAGAATCTCTTTCACGGTCACATGTCCAGTACATGTGGCTTGAGGCTAGACCTCACTACCTGTGCGCTCACAGCCTTTCTTTCATCTCCATGCTGTGTAGGGCTATGCTCGGCTATGCCGACGCTTCTCTCTTCTCTTCCATATGATGCTGCGCATTCCTATGCTTGGCTGTGCCATAGCCTTGTCATATCCGCTGCCTCGAGGGCAGCATGCATTCTGATGGACTTCTATAGAACATTCCACGTACAGCCTTGACGGTTTTAGTATTGTATCGGTAGATCCTTTACAATCATGTACAAACAGTAGCTTAGTATATAAACCCTCCGGGTTCAAGGCTGGTCTCCCCAGTCTTGTTCTCTTGGAGATTTCCCATCGAGACAATCCTTTGGCCTAACAAGCCTCTTCCTTCTTACATCAAGCCGCCTTAGCACAGTCTTTGATTTACTCATTGATTGTTTCTTTGGTCGTTTCAGATGCGAGCTAGATATGCTACGAGAACGAAATGTCTACGAGCTGGTTGACAAACCACTCGGCTGCAAGGTCATAGACAATCACTGGGTCTTTGACGTCAAACCTGATGGTCGTAAAAGGGCCCGATTAGTCGCAAAAGGATTCTCCCAGATCGAGGGAGTAGATTTCGATCAAATATTCTCTCCAGTGGTTAGGTTTGAGACAGTCCGACTTATGTTGGCACTCGCCGCCCTGGAAAACTGGCATATGGAAGCCGTAGATGTTCGATCAGCATACCTTTATGGAAAGCTGAAAGAAGAGATATTCATGAAACAACCCGAAGGCTTCAAAGTCCCTGGACAAGAGCACAAAGTCTTACAGCTGCTGCGCGCTCTATATGGCCTTAAACAGGCCGGACTTGCCTAGTGGGAAGCATTCAATGAGTCCATGAAAGATCTTGGTTTCAAACGGCTGAAATCAGATGCCGGTATATTCTTATATAGAAAGAAAGGCACAACAATGGTCGTCGCAATCATATATGTTGACGATGCCATCTTCTGCGGCCCTGACAAGGCCATTGTTGACGAAGTAAAGGCACTCTTCATGAAAAAATGGGAATGCAGAGACCTAGGTTCCACCAAAGAATTCTTGCACATGAGGATCCGCCATCAAGGTCAAAAGATCTTGATAGACCAATGTACCTATTTGGAGAAGGTCTTAGAGCAATTCGGAATGCAGAATGCACGGATTGCACCCACTCCACTGCCTCAGGGGTATTACCCTCTACGTCACAATGGGCCAGTCGACCCAGAAATTCGATCTAGATTCCAACAAGTCATCGGATCCTTGCTATATATTATGCTTGGAACCCGACCAGATATCGCATATGCGGTGACAGCAATGTCTAAGCATGCAGCAAACCCGACAAAGGAACATCTTGATAAGGCATTATATATATGCTGGTACCTCCTAGGTACCCGCCATTATTCCATGGTGTTTGACGGAAAATCACAAGCGGGTTTAATCACTTTCACCGATTCTGATTGGGCATCCGATCCGAACACTAGACGCTCTCAGACGGGTTGGTTCATCCAACTTGCGAACTGCATTTTCAGTTGGAAATCCTCTCAACAGGATAGAGTCTCTCATTCGAGCACTGAAGCAGAATATGTCGCTTTGTCTGATTGTAGCAAACAAGTGATTTGGCTTAGGACCTTGCTTGGAGAACTTGGCTACGATCTCACGCCTACACCAATATGTGGCGACAATCAAGGATCCATTTTCATGGCTACAAATCCTGTGACAGAAAAACGGAACAAACACATAGCTATTAAATGGCATAGTGTCTGCGAATATGTCCAAGATAAGTTCATTGAAATCTTCTATATAGAAGGATCCGAGAATCCCGCAGATCTATTCACAAAGAATCTTGGGCACGTAAAGATCGACCAATTCAGATCGAAGTTAGGTTTAGTCTTCTACAATTCTCCCCAAGATGACTAGGGTTAGAGCTGAAAGACGCTTGCGAATACCCAGTATACTTAGTGAGGAGGAGTGTTGAGCGTGACTTATAAGCGTGACTTATACCTAGCCATACTTGGCAAGTACCATTGGGGAACGCCGATGCAGCATTTGCCGATCTAAATAGAACTCAGCATAGTAACATATGGACATACATAGTGCACGTGATACATGCGAAACGCTTACTAATAACTGTATAGTAGTTAGTATAACAACTCCGCTTTAGAGCTGAGTTTGAATAACACTTCTTGTTCTATTACCACCGCTACCACAACTCGCACCACCCGCAAGTCCCCAGTCTCCCACCTGGTGAGTAGCATGTAAGGTATAAAGTACTTAGAGAGGTGTTGGCTACAGTTAGTCGATGTGTCCTGCGCATAGCGGACGGTCTACCCCCGATAAGCCTCTGGCGTAAGGGTTAGAGACCTGAAGCTCAACATAGGGAACGTTGACGCGGCTACTCCTGATCTTAGATAGAACTCAGCGTAGTAACATATGGACATACATAGTGCATATACATGTGAACCACTTACTAATAACTGTATAGTAGTTAGTATATCAGCTCTGCTTTCAAGCTGAGTTTGAATAACACCTCTTGTTCTATTACCCCTATTCTGGTGAGTAGTGCATACATGGTACAGAGTACATACATAGAGTAGTGCTTGATATGGTTAGTCGGCAAGTCCTGTGCATGCAGACAGTCTACCCCCGATAAGCCGTAAGGCGTAAGGGTTAGAGACCTGACGCTCAACAGGTTATGAGCCCCTATGTGCCGATGTGGCGAAAGCCACTGACACTGTCGACTCATTGACATCTGAAAAGAATGCCACAGCCAAAAGCTGAAAGGCAACAGGCACTGCCATTCTGACTAGAAAGAACCTATGTCGGTTTGATGTACTGATACTGACATTGTTTTGCCCTGTTCTTAGAACATCAACATGTCCCCTTCCAATGCATCTTCCTCCAGCTCCTCCATCCCTGTCTTCAACAGCGCTGACTTCCAAGGTTGGTGGGGAAAGGTCATCAATGCCATGCACATTGCTCAATGCTACTGGGTCATCCAATACAAGGTCATGGTGCCGGAAAAGGCACCCAAGACTAATGCAGACGCAGCTGAAAAGGCCTCATATCTAAAGTGGATCATTGCAAACAATGCTGCTTTGGGCATCATGTTTAATGCTTGCTCCCTGGTGATCTACACCAAGTACAAGAACACTGAGGTTGCCCATGAGCTTGCCACTGCCTTGAAAGTGGCATACGACCACCAGACCATCTTTACCGCCTATGTGATTTTTAAGAAGCTCTTGTCCTACAACCTCCCCAGGTCATTGGACCCAACTCCTCATCTCGTCAACTTTGACAACCTCCTCGCTGACTTCGCCCACACCGGATACACCCTCAATTCCAAAATCGTGGGCATGCTGCTCCTGGCAAAGGTGCTGTCACAATATGACATAGCTATCCAAAGCCTCACGTCTCAGGTTGATGAGGACAAGAAACTGATTGACTCTACCATCATGGACACCACTCGTGCCTTGAAGCACACATGGGATACCAAGGGGCTCCAGCAGGCCCACAGCAAGAGCAACCATGCCCACAAGATCAGTGCTGTCAAGCACCACGACAAAGGCAAGGCCCCCGCCTTCAAGGACCAGAAAAAGTCTGGCAGCCCCTTGATGGAGAAATTCGAAGAGAAGCCCGCTTGGATGAAGAAAAAGGAGAAGAATGTGAGGCGCAAAGCCAAGTGTGCCAAGGCAGTTGTAAAGAATGCCGAGACCTCCAATTTTGCCTTGTCGGCCTGGACAGGCCCCCCCTTCTGCCCCCAGGAACACCTGGGATAGTGAGAACAGTGATGATGACAAACGACCTATTGGTCCTGTAGTCCCGCTTACTTGCAAGGAACGTGAGAAGATCCTAACTCCTGCAGAGGATTCCTACTATGACCAACTGGATTGGTCAATTGAGGAAGACTATGAGATGGACAGTATGTCCCAACTGTACATCCAATCTACTGATTACATTTCTAATTACTCACCAAGGCTGTACACCCATTTTGGGAAAACACTGTAAAATTGATTTCCCTTGGCCAGTTAATGGTAGCTGGCGCAAAAATTTGTGGAGATGCCAGCCATCTCACCATTACATATGGCGATGGCAAGCTTTTAGCACATTTCCTCCCTGGCTGACATGGCCATAACATGTATATAATCGAAGTGTTACCAGTAGATCAGGGGCATTCTGCGAATGTAGGCACTATTACCTATGACATCCTTCACTGCCACTTCGGGCATCCTTTCAAGGATCACCTACGGCACATGTGCAGATTCCCCTTGGAAGTAGAGATATCAACCATGGATACTCTTTGCCCGGGATGTGCTATGGCCAAATTGCCCAACAAGTCCTTTGGACTGACCCAGTGTTACGCACCATGCTTCACATTAACCTAACTTTCCCAAACCTAATCATTTTTTACACCTAACCCTGTCTTTTTCAAGGTCACGTGACTTTACCCCTGTCCGATCACATGAAACGGATCACATGACCTAGTCTAGACTCAGATCACATGACGGGTCTAGACTCTTATCTCTTATCTATGACATCATACCTCATGCACTTAATCTCCGTCTCTTCTTTTCTTTAATACTTCCATGTATAGTAGTACACAGCATGGTCTGTGCGCATGCTTGAACAATATATAAACCCGTCTGTTCAAACTGGATTCCCTCCAGTCTTGACCATTCGGTTCTTAGTCCTCTTTGCTCTCAGCATAAGGATATTGAGCTCGTCAGGTCCCGCCTCCTCCATCATCATTTCCTTTGCCTTGCTCGTCGTAAGCTTGTGAACGGTCCGCCATCGGTGCTCTGTCCTTCTTTCTTTGAGGGCGTAACACCCAGCACCAGTTGGCACTCAAACCCTTCAAGGTAGTCCACTTGGACCGGAAATCTTTCCCCACTTTGTCTTACACATGTTGAAACTTATGTTTCTTTATTCATTTATATTTGCCTTTCATCCCTATTGATTAGATTAAATCTGTCAGAAGTTCTGGACTGTTGATATGACTGGAATCACATAGGTAAGTCTAGACCCTTCTATCTTTCTCATGGTCTAGACTCTTGTCATCTTATATGACACATAATCGCACCACTATGGCGTGATATGATAGTATTGATAGTGACCTATAGCGTTATTCACTCTTATCTTCTTATCACCTATCTTTCTATCTTTTGATCGGATGATTATCCTCATTCAGGTGAACAGTAAATAGCTACATACATTCACTGTTCACTATATAAACCGAGCCTTACAGCTTGGATAATAAAAAGCCCTCTACAACTGTCTTTTACTCTAAAAAGAGTCTGAGTGCTTGAACTAGCTGAAGACTAGTTTATATCATTGCTATCAACATTGAGTGAGTATTCTCCACTCAGGGTTAAATACTACCTTCTTCATTGTTGCACTCTGCCTTACAAGCCACTGCTTTTAAAGGTTATGAGCCCCGCTTAGGCAATATGGCTAGACCTTGTCTCCCTTCCTGCCTCACGCGTTGATACGCTTTGATATGCTTGGTTATCTCTGGATCATGGCATGCCTGCACCTTGTGGTCACAGGAGCCATAGGAAGTTCGTTGTTCACACAGCTAGCTCTCATGCTTCTGATGATGAACACAGTTCTTTTATACCTCGAAGCAGTTAGAGAAACTCCTGCTGACCAAACTCCCTTTTTATCCATTGAAGGACAGCCAAGAACTGCTCCTATCAACGAGGTTCGTAACAGCCCCACTCTTCCAAGAAGATTACATCATTCTCCTCCTCCTCACCATTTGAATATTCCAACTCCATTTGGACTCCTCTCCAATCCATTGCCAGACTTTTTACAAGCTCAGAGCGACGAGGTTCTTGCCCATTCAAGAACTCAATCACCTCCGAATCCTCCTTCCTATCAACCTCCTCACACCCTCATCACTACTCCTCTCTCACTTGAACCCTTCCATTGAAGAGCTCTACAGGCTTCATCTCAAAACGAAAGAAACTTACTTCAGAAAGACTGGGAATCTATACGCTCAAACTTTCCTATCAACTTTCATAACTTGTTGGAAAGACTCTTCACCTCTCTTCAGATCCCTCCCCCATCTCGCACTCAGGTTCATTGCCATCTTTACTATGACATCCAGCATCCTCTACTCTGTTTTCCTTCAGGGTATCCCTAGCGACAACGCTCGCTCTCACCTAATTCAACCAGGTCTCCTCACACCACTATGCGCCCCAGGTCGTCCTCAACCTCCCTTCCTCAATATTATTGAGCAAGGAGACGAGATACTAATGGAGAGCAGAGAATTAATAGATCTCAACCACTTCGTCTTCGACCTCCCAATTCCATTCTTCCAAGGAAGGAACCTTCCCATGTCTGCCCAGCATCACCTGTTATGTTTCAGTCTATGCCCCTATCTTTTTCCCCTGACATTCATAGCCCTCGCTGTTCGAGCCCCGCCTAGGCTATTCTTTTCCCTCACTTTACCATTGCTTACATACGTATTCCTGCTTATTTAGCGCTTACTCATGCGCAGCTGTATTACCAAGGGTATGCGTCATCGCTTACTCATTTACGCTTACTTTCCAATGAGTCATCGTTCTTTGCGATTCTGTCGCATTCTATTGATGACTCACTTTGCTCGTCATCACTTCCCATTTCATACTTACATACTTCACTTGCCCTGAACTATGGCTCCTAGTATATAAACCCATCGATACCCCCGATGTATCTTAAGTTAGACCTACCAGAATCTAGCTCATACATCGTCCCCTCTGGTCCTCGTATCTTTGAGTCCTCATCATACTCTTGAGTTGACGCTCTCTTGATAAACTTCTTTGAACGATGACACTCCATCGTCATATTCTTCGAATGGCTTGCCCAGCAAGCCATATCCCTGAACCTAGCTGTCCTCTTCAGGGGCTAGTCAGTCGTGTGGTGATATCACGACATCTTCGAATCCTTGACGACCTTGAGCGCCCTCTGGTCTCTACGCTAGCTACGTAGCAAGCGTAACATCACCCTGTCCCATTTGTGATATCCCAGGCAGAGAACATTGATGCCCTCCTCGTCACTGCGAGGTCTGCAATCCGAGTTCCCATCTTCCTGGAGACAGACGATTCCATTAGTCAGAAGGACTTCATTATGATGATGGTATATGTGGAAGAAACCCTAGAATCTATCTATGAAGGTGCTGGATGGGCATTCCCCACTCAATCTTACCATGACACTCCGATGAACCAGATCCATTATCAAGGATATGAGGTCTTTCGCTCTGCGAAGACTAGATATATTGGGCAAATAGACAAACTATACCCTGCTCCCAACATCATCCATGATGACAACACACTGTGATTCAAGTATTGCCAACATACTGGCATGTCTACACCTACCTTTGCCCAGGATCCTATCCCTTTTGGTGAAGAGACTTGTCTCGCACATCATGAGACCATTTTCAACTTCAAGATGTGGGATGTACCTACCATTCAGATGTGGAATGAGGCGACGGATGCGCTGTGGAGAGAGAGGTTCCACAAACAATTTCCTTGGGTTAAGGATTTCAAAGAAAGAGGTGATCTGATCGAGATTCTCACCATAGAATGGGATTACTACCGCTCTCACCTCCTTGAGATTTGTCATCTCACTGTTGATCAAGATGACCAACAAGAGCCTCACTCAACACAAGCTGGAGCTTCTAACAGCCAAGGCTGACAAGTACCCCTTGCAAAAGGCAGCGATAGAGAATCTGGGGTGGTGGTGCCTAGTGGAAAAGCTGCCAGAGCGGTGGCCAATGCCAATACCATTCAGCGTTCCCTATGCATCAGATGCAAGGAAAGGAGAAAGTCCCTGCATTCCTACTAGTGCGATCTATCCTCTAACTTTCATCCATCTGTCCATGTTTGATTTCTGCAATTTTTATACTCCGTACCATCAATATAATGATAGAACTATAGAGTTTATAGATGATGCGACCCAGCTACCAAACTGGATACACAACCCGCATTATTTTCCAGAGACTTTCTACCTTGCCTTCGAGCAGTTGGCTACAAAGCCTTTACCAGAATGGTACTGCAAGCGAGAGACTCTACATAATTCTACATGGTCACGAGTTGTGGAACTGGCAGATGATGGAGAAGAGGAAAGCACAGAGGAATCAGAGGATGATTCAGAAGAGGAGATAGAGGAATTACTAGGGGAGAACTTAGGACCAGCGAATTCTTTTCTTTCATCTTCATTGTTACAAACTGAAGCTGACCTCGCGTCTCAGATAATTCTCTCTTGGTTACTCTGATATCATGTCTGTTATGAACACAATTGTAGTCCAGCCCCTATCCTATCATTTTCCATTTGTTCCTAGTCTTGACGACTACTCAAGAGTCTGTGATGGACTTAAAACCGATTCCTTGAAGTACGATCATGTGACTTGTCACATGATCTGGGCTAGATCCCATGTCCCGAGGCTGCGCCTCATAAACCCCTGTCTCATAGAGATCTGTGATCTCTTATCCCTAGTCACAGAAGTGCTGCGCACTCCTCTTCCATTCTACATGCGCTTGAAGCATGTTTGATCACTAAAGCACTGGTATGCTTCCTTCTCATTCTGACACCTTGAGGGTGTCGCCTTTATTGCATGGTTGCTTGGCTATGCTACAACCTCTCCCTTGATGAGCATGCTTGCAGCATGTCTCTGATTCTTATTTTATTGATGCATGTGCGATGCACATGTCCACAGCCTTACATGCCCCTGGTGCATGTTATCTTCCCTTAGATAGGATTACATCTATAGATTAGACGTACATACAGACACACGTAGTTAGTATATAAGACCTAGAGGACTCAGGAATGGCTCCCCATTCTTGATCTCTTTGAAGTCCTTCCCCTACTGTGAAGTAGCACTTGCCTAGTGCAATATAGAAGTTCTCCCTCCTAGTGCCTAGGAGATTCCCTCAGTAGACAGCTCTTGGTAACGGTTACTACCACCCTTATCTTTGGGGTTTGGTTTGGTTCTCACTGTCACTTTGGTCATTTCAATGTCCAACTTATTCAAACTCCCTCAATCAATTCAGGCCCAACTTGTCTGCCTCACTGGTTCCTCCAATTATATTGGATGGTCTAGGCTCATGAGCAACGTCCTGATCATGCTCCAATGGTCAGAGATCATCAAAGGCACTTCGTTATATGCCTCCCAGGCCGACCAGGACAAGAAAGATGCCTGGATTGCCAAGGATCGGCAGGCTCAGGCTTTTCTGATGGTTTATATGGACAACTCGCTTTAGCATCTAACCCAGGAGACTTATGTCCCTGTAGGAACTGTCACCCATCCATCTCTCGCCAAAGCACTCTGGGATAGAGTTGCTTTACTTTTCGCCCCTAGAGGTGTAACAGGACAGTTCTATTCTTTTTCAGAACTGATTCAATACTGCATTCCCAACACCACAGATCTCTCAGCACATCTGAACAAGATTCAGTCGCTCTATTCTGATCTCAGCATCACTGGATTGGACCTTCCTAACAACCTCAAAGCAATGATCATGCTCAACGCTTTACCCTCTGGTTTCCAGAATACGGTTTCGACTATAGTCCAAACCACCCCTATTGCTGACTTCACACCAGATAATGTGATCCCCAAGATCTTATCTGAGGCAACTCTTTGCTCTACAGGCCACTCTTTAGCAGCCCATATCTCTTCTACTGATGCTAACCGCATTTCTGTGGTGAAGCACACTCCCAATAACCCACATTGTGAACATTGTGGAGGTGCACACCTTTCTGATCATTGCTGGGGAGTTTATGGCAAGCCCTCTTAGGGCACCAAACCTTCTGGGAATCGTTCTCAGAAGAGACCTCAGCAAAATGCTGGACAGATTCCTCCCCAAGGCAAACAACAGAAGGTAAATGCCTATAAGGCTTGCCAGCAGAAGAAGGATCGAAAAGGCAAAGGGAGAGCTAATGAGGTTGATGGAATTGCCCATGCTGTTGATGGCATGGATTTAGAGGATAAGGAAGAGGAGATGGGACGTGGGGAGATAGATGAAGAAGCGAATTATCGCTGGGATGGTGATTTAGATGATGACGGGTTCACATCCATAGCTGGACCCTCAAATGTCCAGTCCTTTCGAGCCAGCTCCCTTCCCCTTACACTCTCTTGAAGGAGAAAGTGGAGCAAAGACACCAACCAAGAGGACTACTCTACCTGCAAAACGCAGAGACCACAAACCTGTAGAAGCTTTCTATGGAGATACTAGATGAAATACTGATTGTACCTGGAAAGGAAAAGGTACTGGTTGAGACTATGTGGTTTGGGATGAGAAAGGGGCTTATGATGATGTATGCGGACACTATGATGACGAATGTGATTGGAGTTATGACTGGTATCTTGCGCAAGTTTGTGCTTTGACTAAGGAGAAAGCTGAGTTTTATCGCACCCATTGGCTAGTTGATAGCGGTTGCTCTCACCACATCTCGCCCTTTCTGGATGACTTCTC
>JBBPLP010000733.1:0-13628 GCA_038089875.1 Fistulinella prunicolor
CATCGTCCCGCCCGATCATCTTGACGCAGCGCCGCGTCGCCCTCACCTCACGTCCCACTGGTTTTACCATCCCCTTCGAACTCACACCTCAGATCGGTTCCGAGCCCAGCGCCGGTCCCGTGTTACAAAACGCTCGTCGTTGGCACGAACTTATCTGCTCAACGTCGTTAAGGACGGCGGACATCATTGAGGTCGTGTGAGCACACGCGGCGTGGACCCTTGACACTGGTGTCATTAAACCAAAAAGACTCGCTCAAGAGATGTGCTGTCATCCAGTGTAGCATAAATACCACCAAATACCCCTCTCAGAGGGTTCTCTTGCCCGTCCTCCCTTCAATGTCTTCCCATCATGCGACTTCATCACCACCCAGATTACTCTCCCTCGCCAGGACGTTCTTTGCTGTCCTGGGTGGTACATATCTCCTCATCGTTCTCCTCCTGACAGTGCCATTCATTCAATCTCAGTGAGCCTTTGTCCCGACTAACCAAATTAGAGATAGCTCACCCGCGAGCCTCGATTAATAGCATCATTTATATGCATGGACTGAAACTCCCATGGCGTGCACGCTTCGACGCACCAGAACACTACGGTTTAGCGCGTATGTAGCTGGTATTCGATCTCCGACATGGACGAGACGCTGACTGCGTATGTTGCACAGCCGGCAAGACCCTCAACTTTAAGATTACCACCCCAGACAACCACACACTCGGCGCGTGGTTCGTTCTCTCCGACGACCATTACCACTCGTTATCATTCCCTCCGCCACTCTTTCTCGCAGAGGCACATGTCTCGGACGCGCTCCGGTCGCGTCCCACCGTAATCTTTTTCCATGGGAATGCTGCCACACGTGCGCTCCCCGTGCGCGTCCAGCAATACAGCGCCTTCACATCGCGACTCGGAACCAACGTCTTAGCGATCGATTACCGTGGGTTCGCGGACAGTCAGGGGTCCCCGAGCGAACGTGGTCTCGCCATGGACGCACGTGCGGCCTTTGACTGGCTGGTTTCCAATGGTGCGTCGCCAGAGGACATCCTCATCGTGGGCCACAGCTTGGGTACCGCCGTCGCATCGTCCTTGGCCATGTCCCTCTCGGAAGAACGCGTTCCGTTCAAGGGACTCGTGCTGATGTCGCCCTTCACGTCAATGCATACTCTTGTGGATACCTATAGTGTGTTTGGCCTGTTCCCGGTCATGCGTCCGTTGACCATGGTACCCCGGATCGCTGGTAAGTTTTACGTTGGAATCGGATCCATAGGTTAATAGTTGACGATGCACAGAAATTTACAAGTCATTCCTCCAGCACAAATTCGATACATTGTCGATCATCACAGTGAGCCTCCATTGTTTCCCCGTCGTTTCTCTTGAGTATTGAATGTGCGCAATAGAAAATCAAAGTACCAGTGTTGATAGTCCATGCAGAAAACGACTGGGATATCTCTCACACGCATTCAGATGCTCTGTTTGATGCCCTCATAGAACCTTTTCTACCCGCCGTAGAGCCACTCCCACGCGACCCGGGGACGTGGACGAACGAGGAGTGGAGCAGATACCGGGCACAAGTGGCGATAAAACGAGAAAAACGCGATAAACTACTAACGCGGACGTCCATGCCCAATTTTGGTGTGATGGACACGTTCTCAGCGTCTGGAGAGACGGTCGTGCTTTTGAAGACCCTGACAGGCTCCCATAACGAGGTTGGGACTCTGGAGGGCACGCAAGAGATCATACGAAAGTTGTTTTCGTTGGCCTGACCAGCTTCCTTCCATATTGGCTTGGGGATCCTGGAAGAGAGTCCCATCACACACATATACACCTTTTTCGTGTAGGATCTGGAATATCGTCTCTTCGACGTGTTGTATACATTCCCAGTACCTTGAAATACGGTTACCGTATCGTTGTTCTGGATAGTCCAACATTGATATGTATATAGACGCATTCATCTACGTCAGTCTTCGAGATCGTCTTACCCGCCAAAACGTGACTCCGAGCGTTTGTGTTAAAGCGGTCAAAGATATCTTTGATGACCGTAAGTTCGACGATGGCAAATGTGTCCTGCAACGTCGCGAATGCTACATATATACCGTGACATACACCGTCCAACGAGCGAGTCATCTTCACGTCCTGAGCGATGCCTTGCACAACGCCTTCACTCAGCGTGATCATCCACGCCCGGCATAAGGCATCCCAGTCGCTCTATCAACGAACGTCAGCTAAAGCGCCCCAAAGCTCAAGTCCGGGCAACGCCGGCATACTACGTACCTGATCATGACAGTCGGCACGGTGACCGAGTTGGGTAGCGAAGCGATATGCACGACCGTCTGAGCGACGTGCACGGGGTCGAACGTGGGCTCGGCGGCCCAGCGCCCATCGGGCTGTAACGCCCCAACGGTATGTTTAGACCCCATGCTCGTGTGTGCGTTTCCTGTGTGTCAGTGAGCACGATCGTCAAACTGGGCTTCTTTGGGCGTGGTTATGGCCCGTAGGAAATGGAAGGGCACGGGTGAAGAGTGAAACGAGCGAGTGAACGTACCGATATCGATTTGGGTCACGGCGATGTCGAACGCGCGTCCTTCGATGGTGCTTGACGCGGTCAGCCCCGACACGGCATGCTTGGCGCATGCGTACGCCGACGAATAGGGTCGTGGAACATGCGCAGCGATCGAACCGTTGTTGATGATCTTGCCTGTCCATGGTTATCATCGCCAATACATGCGAGGGGGCATGAGCCGGTTCAAATGGCGCTGTCAGCGGGAGCGTACACGCGCGGGGGTGGGGAAGAGAGAAGGGTAGTATGTATATAGGATATGATCACCACTCACCTCCCATGGGTGTTTGCGATTTGAAGATCTTGAATGCTTCACGAGTGCAGAGGAACGATCCGACGAGGTTCACGTTCATGACGGACGTAAAGAGCTCAAGCGGCATTTCTTCGATCGGATGTGGTTCGTCGGACCGACCTGCATTCTTCGTGTTCCGAACATCAACCAAGGAAAAGAAAGAAAGAAAGAAAGAGAGCAAGGAAAGACGCCTAGAGTGGAAGGAGGGGAGACGCGAATAGACGACCCACGCACATTGAACAGCAAATCGAGCCTCCCGAATCGATCGATGGTCTGCTCAAAGAGACGTTTGACGAATGCTTCATCGGTGATGTCACCGTCGACGAGGAGACACTGCTCGGGGTTTGCACAGGCAGCTCTCGTCTCTTGCAACTCGGACAAACGCCGCGCGGTCAGCGCGAGACACCATCCCGCACTCGAAAGCGCAATCGTGGTATGCCTCCCGATCCCTTTGCGGTGCAGCATGTAATGGGCAGTGCCAGGTCAGCATTCCGCGTGGGTGTCCGAAGTCGAGCGCTGAGCGTCAATGGACTAACGATACACGAGATAGAAGAACCTACCAGCTGAAGCCCCGGTGATGAGCGCCACCTTCAATCCGCTCGACATTTGCACCGTCAAGACTGTTAGTCCTAGATAAGTAGAGGAATGAAATGCTGGTCTATGGAGTGTCAGGTTTAGATATCAGAGCCTGCGCAACTCGGGAGCTTGTCCCGGTTTATGGTTTGATCGCCAGACTACGCAACTATCCCAGAGTGTACATAGCCATGGTGAATGATTGCATACTGAACGACCACCATCGACTAGGTAGATCACTCAAAGTAGGGTACACTGGCACACGTACTACCAAGACGGCACTACCTCACAGTACTACAGTAGTAAGCAAGGACAAAATAAGTGGGCAGGGTGAGCTACATACCTGGTTCCAGGCTTCATGGATAAGGTGCCAGATGTCAGGATCGCCAAAACCCGGGGCAAGGACTCGAGTGCGTTGGAGAGTGGAAGCGAGTCACCGATCTAATCATCACGCCCCCGGGGAAGCCATTGCAGATTTCCACCGCGTTCATCCCACTAAACCCCGCCCTGCTCCAGTCATGCGTTTACGATTCCGTCCCATCGAAAACTTTACCCGCTCCACTCATATCCCTCGTCGACTATATGATTGGGAGTAACCTTCGAGCGTGAACGCCGTCGCCTGTCACCCTCCACTGAAGATATCTGGTTTGATCATGCTCTCGAAGAACAGCCTGTATATCTCAGCGTCATTATCTCGCGCCGTTTCTCCTTTTCCCCAGCTTCGAGCTTTTCTGTTCCAGGTAAAACACCTCTGTCGTGTCGTCTCGACCAGAATCGAGGGCGACGGTGGGGATAACTTTCTCTATATGTCGCATTGCGTTTCCGCTTTCCATGACCTTTTAGCGACTGGAACTTTGGTGAAGTAAACCATCATACGGGCGGAACAAGCACTCACGGAAAGCATTTCCCTTGACCCATCAATCCTCAAGGCCTCGTAGACTATAGTCAGATCGAATAAAAATGGTGCATTCACAATACGATGAGAATAACAGGACATTCCATACGTTTGCTAGCATGGAAAATCAGTTGGGAGGGGATATGACCTCAGCTGTACGACGGCACATCACTCGTGCAGAGATATACGCTGGCGTTTCAAACCTGTGGGGAACAGAACCACAGCGGTCCTACGTATTGTCGTTGACTTACAGCACAGCCCCAAAGCACGTACTAGGACTACTCGGTGTTACGTCTTTTTGGGGTCTTTGAACGGCACATAGCCCACCGCGAGCCTGCGAGCGGAGAGGGTAGTCAGCCACGCGGAACGCAAGTCTATCAACCAGTGACAATCGCTTGGCCGGCCTAGTGTCGCGCTACTCCAGCGATATTATATGTTCGTCTGCGTATGTCCTGATGAAAGCGGCTACTCGCCCAGAATTGTCAGTGATACTCATCTCAGAATAGCACGGTGAAGGGCCTCACAGCGAGTACGAAACCGTCTGTCGAGTCGTTATACCAGGTAGTCTGGCCATGGTGCCGTGATGAACCCGGCGAGGAGGCTAGTGGTCCCGCCGGTGCCGCTGGTAGTCGTCGGTTCTGTTGGTAGTTAGCGCCGTCATGAACCATCCCGCCGTGCTGGGAGTTTGCTCATTCTTTCCCGCTCTGGTGTCCGCTCGACATCAACTCATGTCAGTGGCATTTTCTCTTGCGATACGGGGGTGCGGCATCGGTGTGTCGAACAAGAGTGTATAACGGTGTCAACAAACCGGGAGGACGTGGCGCTTTGCTAAATTATCACGTGACTATCGTTACGATGACAGCCGAAGAAAAGAAAATCGTGTCCCCCTTTTATTTCCCCATGGGCCATCTCGTCCCCTTCTTCTTCATGTCCGAAAGGCCGTACCCATCCGTGTTTTTTTGGGGGGGACGGAGTGCCGCGAAGGCAACAGTCCCCACCGAGGTGCGAGTTAGCGCACCATAATCGGCAAAGCGTGCTTCGTTGCGAGTCGAGGGCGACTCTCTGGCGATACCCAACGATTGATCATGCGCGTTCGGATTGGGCAAGTAAAACAGGTGCATGCGCGACCACCTCTCTGTTCCAGCGACAGTAGTGCTCAGGCCCAGTCACGGCGAAGGTGAAGACGACGCCAACTAGCGACCCGAGTACGAAGGCGATCATCGAGATGGAATGCCGCGCTACGGGAAAATAGCCCCGGACGAGTGCGGACTGTGTGGTAAAGTACCGAACGACGCCTGTATGTGCACACGGAGAGAGAGAGGAAGGGAGAAGGGCAAGACGAATTCAGCGAGAGGTGTCGTCGATGCGTGGTGGATAGATTACATACCGACAACGAGAATGATTAGACCAAACAGAATGAACGTCGCTCCGAGGTGCTTGGCAAACTTGGTTAAATCGACCCCGGTGGCGGTCGCACCACTCGGCGTGAACAGTTTGACCAGCGCTACACCATTATCATCACCGTCATGGTCGAGGGAGCACATGGCCAAAAAGAGAAAAACGCACCAGCACCGGCACTGGCACATGCAAGACTGGTACGCACGTAGGCGAGGTAGGTTCGCTCGGACGCAAGATGGTCACGAGCGACGTTGCCCTTGTTCTCGAGCACAAGACTGAGCTGGAAAGGTGATATCGCATCTCTCACGACTTGGTCCGCATGACGGTCACGGTCGCGCGGCGTGATCTGCCGTGGTGCCACTAACAACGGCGGGAGCGGAGGTTCTATCGACGGATGATGATGTAGCAAACTGGCCTCGCTGTCCGACTCGTCGAGCGGCTCGAGGTGAGGCATCTGCTCGGCGCTAGCGTTGGCGGGGTTGCGCTGGATACCGGCGGACATGTTGAAGGTCGTAGCAAGTAGAGGAATTCGCAGGAAGATGTTGAATCTGGATCAAATCGCAAACGGCGAAGAGTATGCCCTCTAACGTGTTCGAGGCCCAAGCGACTTGCCAGCACGGATTCTGAATTTCTCTGCGAGCTTTTGACACTTCATTCCCAACGGTTACTGGCGCGCTTAGCCGGTGCTTTTTTGGTGATCAAGTTGTCGAGCGGATTTATAGTGGACCCTTCACGAATGGGAATACGAAGCTTGGTCTTCCGATCTTCGACGACGTGCCTCCAGGGACCAGTCCACAATTTGGAATGGACATTGCGAGTCACTATTTGAACCATAGGCCGAATGTCCGACACGCGCCTTCGGTAGTCAAACATGATTGTATTTGCGACACACTGAAGAGTATCAATGATATGGTTCGTCTGCATCTACACAGAATTCCATACTTCTGCGAGTATATCACAGCCAGCCTTGATACAGTGACAGTCAATGGGCTTGACGCGCGAAATCACAAGATGTAAGCTTACACCTAGCCGAAGCTTCAGTGCGACAGAATGGAACGAAGATCGGACGCTGTACATGGCCCAAATGATCATTCAAGTAACAAACAAAATTTCCCAAACTCTACTCTGTACTCATGTCGTCCATGAGCGGAGCTCACGTGTCTTTTTCCATTTCGCCTGAACGGAATCGTCGGACTCCCGTCGATGTCGCCGTTAATTTTACGTCAATAGATATCCTTGTGACCGATACTACGTACAGCATGTGCATATTCCCGGTCATGTGTCCGCCGACTATGGTATCCCGGGTCGCTGGTACGTTTATGTATTGAATTCCGGGATCGGATGTTGACGGCGAGTAGAACCAGTGTACAAGACATACTTTGTCCATAAATCCGACACATCATCAATTATCAACGATGGGGATACCTCCCAAGGCGTTCAGATGTTCTATTTGATGCACTCTTTGGCCCTTCTCTGATCTATTTCGAGTTCCATGCAACCCTGGGTCATGGATGGAGGGGTGAAGCAGATACTAGGAGCAAGTGATGACAAACGGGAGGCACGACTAACATCGCACATCATTCTGGAAAGAATATAGGATGAAGCCGCAACAAGCGTGGGCGAAGCGTCTACCATGTTAGCTGCGTGCCTATCCGTTAGGAGACCAGACAACGTTCGACTCCCAGAACTTGGGATGGCCCGACTAACTCTTCTGGCTTAGTGGGGAGGGGTATAGCTCAATCCTAGTAAATCCCAGTGCAGTTCCTGCTACCAGGCCTGTATGTGTAGTACCCGAATTCGATCGTCCTTCCCCAAGTGGAGCTGGAAGGCACCGGTCACTCATCTACCATTGACTTTCATGAGTTTAAAGGCGGCGCCTCGGAGAATGTATTGTCTCCTCTCCCCACCGGGAGCTTGGGATGGTTACATGGTAATTTGGATTTGTAATGCAGGGGCTCGATATGTCCTTTCTGCGAGCAGGACTTGTTCTGTGTCGAACCTGCGCGCTGTATTGTGAAGGAAGGTTGAGTATGAGGAAGCACGCCCAGATGTCCGTATGCACTGCTTTGCTTGTTCCGTCTGTTTAAATCTGCGTTGACATTCTTGCTACACCTGTGGGGTGGGATGCCACTACGCGAAATCGGAGGAGTTACGCAACAGCGAACATATACGGCCAAACGGCGGGCATCAGCATCAAGGGTAGTACTTGAACGAACAATATATACGGCCGAACGGGAGCAACTGCGCTGAGGCTAGCGCTTGGACGCATGGTATAGGTACCCGAATGGCAACGGAAATGTTGAGGTAGCACTTGAATACATAGCATATATAGCCAAACCACGGCAGCAACACATGCCAACGTTGATAATTTCTGGCATTGACGAAGCTCTGTGAAATTGGGAGGTGGACGTGCTGGTGGGCTCACCCCTAATTGAAGAGAGCGAAGACGGAAGCTTGATCACTGGTAGAAAATGAAAGGAATGAGTTAGAGGCGGAGGTGACATTGCTGCTAGCTGATGTGACAGGCCGAAAATGATGAGTGACTGGATGCAGCCCTGGCATGTCAGAATAACGGGTGAAAGAACGGAAGAAAGAGGGGCGCGGCGTCACCTGCACCACTCGCCAAAAGACCCAGTTTATCGTTCGTCCAAAGTCGAAATTGCCATAATGATAAACGCGGACGGCCATGCCCAATTTTGACATGATGGGCTCGTTCTCGACAACTGGCGAGACGACCGTGCTTTTGGAGAGCCTGACAGAGGGTCTCATAGTGACACTAGGGCTATGGAGGGCATGCGCACTGTTCAGTATATGCACAGGCGACCTTTATCTCTTGCAGCTCGGGCAAACGTCGTGCAGAGTGTTGTCAGCGTGAAATGACACCCCGCGGCCAAGAGAGCAATCGCAGCACGCCTCCCAATCGCTTGTTGTAGTGCGCAACATGCAGCACGTTCAGCATTCCGCATGACGGATGTCTGCAGTTGAACGTCAGTCACCAGCCAGAGATACATGGGGTGAAGGGAACTCACCACATTTGAAGCCCCGAACCCCCCACCTTTCTGCTCAACATTCTGCGCCGTCGAGACTACCAATCGTAGAGAGAGAAAATATTGTAATGAAATCTCGGTCTATGATACACAGCATCAGGTTCGGGTATAGCACCATCACGGCCAAAGCGTCTCGTGAATAGCTGCGGAGAACCGAGTCCCAGCCCGTGGTCTGATCACCGGACTTCGCAAACGGTCCCAGCGGATCAAATGACCACTCCATATAGGCTAGGTAGATTACTCAAACCAGGGTACGGCACATGTACGATCAAACGAGGTGCCATGGCCTCATGGTGCAACAAAAAAGTAAGCAGAATGGGCTAGCTCACCGTTCTCAACCTTCAAAGCTTCTGGAAAGTGGCCAGAGCGATGCTAAAGATCCCGTCATCTTCTTCCGCGGGGATTCAGTATCGGTCGAGTCCAGAATCATAGACATAGCTTTCTCTATATGCGAACTCGGTTCGTTACGTGTTCGCCTTCCGTGACCTTTCGATAACTAGAACTTTCTAGAAACGAACGAAACAAGCAAGTACTCATGATAAGCATCCCACCTTGACCAGCCAATTCTCATAGCAGTAAATCCGAATAAGGGTAGTGCATTCATGATATGAAATAATGCGGATGAGAATAAGGGTATGCCGAAGGTTCCTCTAGCCAGATACGCATGGAAAACGGGGGGTAAGGAGGAGTAGGATGATATGAACTAAACTGTACGAGGGCACATCACTCGCACCGAGATGCAAGCTGAAAGTTCCCGACATCTTTGAGATGGGACCGCAGCGGTTCTACGCATTGCCATTCACCTTCAGCGTAACCCCGGAATATGTGGCGCGGACCGTTCGGAGCTACGCCTCTTTAGGGTTCGTTGTCCAATGGTATTGCAGTTTAGTACCCGCTTGGGTGCGGAAGGGCGCGGAACACTGCCCGATCAACCACTCGGCCGATCGGGTGCCGTGCTACTCCCACGACTTTGTGTGCTTGTCCTCGTACTTCCTGACGACAGTGGCTACCCGCCCAGATGTGTCAGCGATTCTCATCCTATAATAGATGAAGGGGGGAAGTCTCACAGTGAGTGCAAAACCATCAGCCGAGTCGACATGGCCGTGTAACTGTCCATCAGCCCGCCGTCCACTCGACAACTCTACGAGCGGAAGGTCCGTGGTATCTCTCATACGACATGGAGGTGCAATTGGTGTGTTGAACAAGAGCGTAACAGTTTCAGAAAAGGAGGAGAACATGATCGTCAGAGACAAGTAGCGTCAGAGCCTTGTCCTTGCGGTGTTACATTATCACGTGACTAGCATTACAATGACATCACTGACATCAGGCGGAGAAAGTGTCTGCCCTTTTGTTGTTCCATAGGTCATCCCACCCTCTTCATCTCCGCGTTCCAAGGACCGTGCCTATCCGGAGTACCGCGAAAATAACGGTCCCCATCGAGATCCGAACTAGCGCCCGTAATCGGCCGAGCGTGCTTCGCTTCGGGTCGCCCTCTGGCGACACCCATTAAGCACAATCGCATGGGGAGAACCAGGCCGCTGCGTACGCAATCACCTCGCTGTCTTGGCGACCGTGATGCCAAAGACGATGCCAACCAGTGACCCGAGTGCGAATGTGATCATGGTGATGGAATGTCGCGCTACCGGAAAATGACCACTGATGAGTGCCGACTGCGTTGTAAAGTACCGAAAGACACCTATTTATGTAGAGAGATAGGGGGAGGAAATCTCAACGAGAAGTATCATCGCTGCATGATGGATGTGACATACCGACAACGAGAATGATGACCCCAATCAGGATGACCGTTGCACCGAGGGGCTTGGCAAAGTTGGTTAAATCGACTCCGGTCGTTGTCGAACCGCTCAACATGAACAATTGGACTAGCGCTGTATCATCATCACCATCATCATGATCATCAGGGAACGATCAGCAAGGAAAAGGCAACCAAACAGAAAGCAAAAATACGTACCGACACCAGCACTGGCACATGCGAGACTGGTACGCACGTAGGCGAGGTAGGTTCGCTCGGAGGCAAGATGATCGCGAGCGACGTTGCCCCTGTTCTCGAGAACAAGACTCAACTTCCATGGTATCGCATCTCTCATGCGTCGGCTCGTTTCAGGGACGTGCACCACCTGCTGTGGTGTCACGAGCGATGGCGGGGGCGGAAGTTCTGTCGATGGGCGATATAGCGAATTGACCTCACTGAGTGGCTCGAGATGGGGTATCTGCTCAGTGCTAGCGACGATAGGGTTGCGCTCGATACCGGCGGGCATGTTGAAGGTGGTGGTATACCAAGGTGAGGGAGGGAGGTGAACGCGGTGAGCAGGAAAACCTAAATCGTAAAAGAATATATGGCGTCCGATGCATGTCCGAGGCCAAGATCAATCTGATGACTTGCCTGTGCATGAATTCCGAATTCTTTCGCGGCTGCTGATACGATCCGGCTGGCTTGAAGTCGGTTCCACTGTAAACCCGCTCGACACAGCACCAAAATACCATGTTTAGAATTGGCCTACGTGTATCCAGCGCACAATTTGGAATAGACAACGGTTTCAAGATGATACTGTCATAATGCATATCGGAAACCCTAAACCAGATGGTACACCATGGCTATGATGGAAGTCGACGCTCATGTGTAACAATTGAATGGGTGCCATAGCTTATCCTGCAACACTCCGACGAGTACGCTTCCCATCGATCGACGAATTCCTACCTTCGTAAGTGTGCGCGGAAACAACACAGTGGTCAATAAGTCAGCCTCGCGGCCCTCGCCACATTCTGACGCTAACCCTCTGGAGTTTCTAGACCAATGCCATTGCCTGAATCCTTCCGGCACACAGCTCCGGATCATCCTCCCGAGGCATCCGAGTTGGCAACTTTGCCTCTTCCTAGTGATCCTGTACCAAAGCAGAGGCATATCTTCAACATCCGGCATGGTAGCGACAATAAGGTACCTCATGAGGCCGTCACATCGGTGCGAGCCCCCCTTCGGAGCGTCCCTAGAGACCAGGAATCGAGGATGATTAATATTGATTGTAGACGTGGCCACCTTCCTGTCGTGTACGAAAGTCCCCCAAACGCTGGCTTGGGAAACAACGTGCGTCAAGGTGAGTATAGGCCAAAAGCCGGTCGATGAGTATCGCGTTCTGGCGTGACTGTCTGCTGCGGCACTTATTTTGCAAGACGAGTTGGTTCACCGATTGTCGGGCTTATCGCAGGGCTTCTGTTTTGCATCCTCGGAGCACCGTGAGCGTGATGGTTGACCCTCATTCGAACTGACGTAAAAATTGTAAGCCTAGTTCCAGAAGCGATTCACCCGGTCTTGCCCGCGAGTCTGGTCTCAGTTTGGCTGCGCCCGGGGGCTCCAACATATGCATTGAGAGTGTATCAATTGCTGTCGGGTTCACCCACTTCAGTACCACATCAAGTTGTTAGGGTATATTAGATGTAATTGTACTTCCGACACGTCTGACAGTGTGCCTCAAGGCTTCACTGTGTCTCGTCTGAATTTGCACGCATTTGCCAAGATTAAGAATCCTGTTTCCTGCAAGTGTGCCACAGCGCTACCCTTTAAGCCATCATATCTTATTTGGAGTAGATGACCCAGACGCGTGGAAATCACTGGCGGTAGACTTTGATTCAGCCGAACTCGCCTCAGATGCCTCACTGCGCGTGGTAGAAATAGAACGAAGAACGAATGTTGTACACGGCTCGGACAAAAAGATACTTCAAACAGACAAAATCTCCATCCACTCTAAAAGGCAGGGAGTTCTACATGGTTGTCGCCATGAGCCCGAGCTTCCCAGCATGGTATGGGTCGTCATCGTAGCTGATATCTGAGTGGTATTGGCCATCGTCGAAGTCTCGGTTGGCCTCCCCGGCGTGGTGCTGACCTTCATCGTAATTGGGATTGGGATGGTCCTGAGCATCATCAAAGCGCCTCTCGTAGCTCTTCCCAGGGTGATACTTCCTGTCGTCGAACTTGACATCGGGGTGGTATTGGGCATCGTCAAAGCGTTTCTGGCGATTCTTCTCAGAGTTTTGTCGTCGGTTGGATTTGCTGAAAATAGAGGAGACCGTTGGCTCCACAATACCCTCGGTCGTCGCCGTAGTAGCGGTCGTTGTATCTGTGCCCGTGGCTGCTGTAATGTCTATTGCAGCTGCGGTGCCCTTCCCCGTTGAAATCGCCTTGACCGTCGTAGAGCCTGCGATTGCCGCGGGATCCCTCTCGGTAGTAACTGCCGTCGCAGTGGTCGTGGCCGTCGCAGTAGTCGTGGCCGTCGCAGCGGTCGTGGCCTTCACAGTGGTCGTGTCCATCGCAGTGGTGCCCGTGCCCGTACTCGCGCTCATACCTCCGAATAATCCCATCGCGGGGATCGCCGCGGTCGTTGATTCTGTTGCCGACGTCGGCATTTTGCTCATGAATTCTCCCGCAATCCCATTCGCGGCCATCATGGGTAAACTTGTAGTCGGTAAAATATCCACGATCGGGTTCACAGTGGTCGTTGGTTCTGTTGTCGCCGTCCTCTTCTCGCTCGTGAGTTCCCCTGCAACCACCGTCCCGGACGTAGCGATGTCTGCCGTGACCGTTGGGTTCGCGGCCGCTGCAATGGCCATGGTCGTCGTGGGGGCCATTGCAAGCGTTGTGTTCGTGGTTGTAGAACCACCCACGCTATGCGAGGTGGTCTGCGTTGTAGTAGGGACAACTTTGACGACCATCCCTGAGATAAAAACACCCGGCGTCAAGGGGGGGGAGGGATCGGGGCTACTCTGCGACGCATCGGCGTCCCGGACCCGGGCAGACGTCGACGAGAGTGCGTGATAACGACCGTCGTCGTACGTCGTTGTTGGGGATCCCGGATGGTATTTCCCAT
>JBBPLP010000734.1:0-13586 GCA_038089875.1 Fistulinella prunicolor
TTTCCAATGTCATGTTAGATACTGAAACACCCAAGATCTAGGAGGATACTGGAGAGTGAATATCTGTAGGAGTGATACACAGAAGAGTGAATGGATAGTCTTGAAGGGCTTGCTGATGAATGTGTGCGACAATGGCACACATAGGTCCTAGTCTAGGCTTGCTGTGTTATGGAGAACACAATTAAGAGTATCAACCTGTTACGCTTGCACGGATGCTAGCGTAGAACCAGAGGGCCTCAAGTGGACAGCTTCAGGAAGGAAGCATAGTAGACGATGTGCTATGGTGAGTGACGATCGACTAGGACAAGGAGAGCATGCAATGGATCCTCGTAGATAGCCTCAGAGGCATTGATGGAGAACAGTCGCTAAGGACGTAGAGGAGAGTGTCAACTTGAAGTACAACAAAGACTTATAGAAGTCTGGGCCAGAAGAGCGATATATGAGGTTAGATTCTGGTAGGTCTAACTTAGGGTACATCGAGGGTATCGACGGGTTTATGTATGTATGAGCCATAGTTCAGGGCAGATGTGGAAAGCACGAAAAAGGAAGAGATGACAAAGAATGTGAGTCATCAATGGAATGCAATGTAATCGCGAAGAATGATGACGTCAGCGAAAAGTAAGCAAGGATGAGTAATCGGCCAATTGGCCTTGGTAATACAACTGCACATTAGTAAGTGCTAAATAGTAAGCGGCCCAATGGGCAAAGGGTTAGGTAAAAGGGGTTAAGAAAGGGGAAGACCTAAGCAGGGCTCAATGGCAAAGGTTATCGTAGAGGTTATCATAGCGAAAAGGAAGGAAAAAGATAAGGGGTACCACTGATTGTAACATAACCAGGCAAGGTAAGAATGTTGAACATATGAGTAAAGCTCAATCTCAAGAAAGCTAAAACTGGGGTGTTAGATGTTACATTTCATTGCTATGCTCCTATTTCTTTCTTCTGACACTCACTGCCCTCACTGTTCGAGCCCCCCTTGGGCCGCTCCTTTTTACTCCATTCTTGCTTACACATACTCACTTATTTAGCACTTACTCATCCGCAGTTGTATTACCAATGGTACATGTCATCACTTACTCATCCTTGTTTACTTTTCCAATGAATCATTGTTCTTTGTGATTTCATTGCATTCTATTTGATGACTCACTTCATTCATCATCACTTCCCCTTTAGTACTTACTTGACCTACCCTGAACTCTTGGCTTTTATACTTAAAAACCTTGATACCTGTTACAGCCAGTCCTGACCTTTACCCCTATACCTTTTAGACTTAGTTGTTTCTTGAAAAAACCTCTTATCTTATCTTATCTTGGCAAGTCCTGGGATCTCTTTCCTTACAGTATCTTATATTCCATTGCCACAGAGTGGGCAGGAACTTAACATTATAGGCCACTCTTGTAGTAGTGGCACTTCCATATACAGAAGTCTGGCTCCCTCTCTTAGAATCCCTTTCTCATTCACTTGTGGCTTGCAGCTAGACTGTGTTACCTATGCACTCACAGTCTTCTTTTAATCTCCATGCTGTGTAGGGCTATGCTTGGCTATGCCACTGCTTCTTCTCTTTGCTTTCATATGATGCTGTGCATTCCTATGCTTGGCTATGCCATAGCCTTGTCATATCCACTGCCTTGAGTGCAGCATGTGTTCTGATGGACTTCTATAGAACATTCCACATACAGCCTTGATGGTTATAGTATTGTATCAGTAGATCTGCTACAATCATGTACTCTCTTGGAGGTTTCCCATTAAGACAATCACTTGGCCTGACAAGCCTCTTCCACTCTAGCATCAAGTTGCCTTCAACACAAACTTTGATTTATTCATTGGTTGTTTACTAGTTGGTCATTTCAATACCCCTTGATGTACTCCTTAAGTTAGACCTACCAGAATCTAGCTCATACATCATCCCCTCTGGTCCTCATCTCTCTAAGTCCCTGTCATACTTCTGAGTTGACACTTCCTCAAACTTCTTTGAACAATGATCTCCACCATTGTAATCCTTGAACAGCCTGCCCAACAAGCCATATCCTTGAACCTAGCTGTTCTCCTCAGGGGCTAGTCATTGCATGGCAATATCACAACATCCTTGAATCATCAAATCCTTGAGCAACCTCTGGTTCCTACACTGGCCAAGTGGCAAGTATAACATTAGACCCAGTTCATCCCTCTATATATATTAGCAGATTACAGTGCCACTGCAATATACATGAGGTAGTCATAAGGACTGGGCTGTACTACATGAGGTACATATGACATCATGGGCTAGAATAAACTAGACCATGGAATGCATGAGGCATGAGGCATGATGTCATGGTATGTGGAGGAGGTGAGGCAAGGGCCAGTGAGTCCATGAAGGTGTGAAGTAACATGAAGGATGTCACATGACACATAAGGGTTAGCTAAGAGTTAGCTAAGTGTACACATGATAAGGAAGAAAGTGAAAAAGATGAATAGCCCCTTTCTGTGTACACTACAGATACATATGTACATTAAGAAACAGTGTCTCCATCATATCAAAACAAGTTATGAATGGCCTTACTGATTAAATTCAAATGTCTTGATCAATGACACCACCTCACATGAATGAGGTAATATGCAACAGGAGAATTTACTTGGGATACTGGAACCAAAAAATGCACTTAGGCACTCAACCATGGATGTAGCATGACTGCTGACCTGACAATGTCATTTCCATGGACTACACATGGCTCAATGACTAAACCATGTGAGTCTCTGGACTTTTCATACTTGAATGCCACTAGTAACATGGCTATAGCCATCCATACTGACATATCTGCAAGGTGACGACCAGGGCAAATCCTGCCATAATATTTTTAGACTCAACAACTTGAGCATAATCATGGGACAAACCTTCGTCCAAATCCCCAGAGAATGTTAGATGGGTCAGGGCATCGACCATGTTCACCACTCTCGATGTATCTCTCTGGAATGAACTCCTTAGGTTCATAGTAAATGTCAGGGTCATGGAGCATGGCCCTAATGTGATTCATCTCAATACATATGCTTTTCGTGTGAATAAGGAAACAGGCACCATAGGTTGGGGATAATCGTCGAGTTCTTCGGAATGAACATGCCTTGATAGACATCATTGTCAGTCGTTGAATGTGGAACCCCTGCAGCAGATGAATGGTCAGAAAGTCATGCTCAACTCACAATTTCTAGTATACCAACCAAGAGGTGTCACAGGCCTCCAACGAAGGACTTCCTTCACGATACAGTTGAGGTATGGCATAGATTCCCTGTCGCTGAACTCAGGAAGTCGATCTCTGCCTATCACAGAGTCAATTTCAGCTCTCGCTTTCTGCTGAACTTCCGGATACAAGATCATGGCGAGGATGAAGTTCGTCAGTGCCGCTACCGTCTATAGCCATAAAATAACATTTAGCCCGTAATTATGTAACATTCAGGCGCCTTACCGTGTCTGCAGCAGCTGGATGGTGGTCAAATAAATGCTGAATAAACGAGGGACAATGCTGTGCCTCACCACTGTATATCGACCCTGTACAGCCCATGACAAGCTTGTCGTTTTCGAGTATGTTTGTAGATGACAATGCCTCCACGAGCCTCGACGTCATGCACGGAACAGCTTTGCCAGTCACCTCCACTCAGTATAAGGGAGTCGAGCGCTATTGAGGAATAACAAGGATGCTCACCATGTTACTTTTCACCATCTCATGGGGTTCGCGACACATCCGCATTGCAAGACCTTTTCCCCACCGTGCATGACGCTTAAAGTCGCCTCCCGGGAGCCATTCTGGAAAGTACTTCACTACAGAATCACACTGAGTCAGCATCGTACACACATTCTGTGGGGCACCTACTCACACATCGGGATCAAGTCCACGAGGAACGAGCCAGGAGGACCAACACCGCTATCTCGAACATCCTCAGCTAGCTTGACATACGTGTCACCCCGTGCCTCAATCTGATGTCCATACAAAATCATCATGATCGTCCCCGCCGCAAAGCTGAGAGGACAGGTCCAAGATTCAACCAGCTCATTGAATATCTGACAGACGAAAGACAAAAGAACGCACCTCTTGAGATGAGCGACAAAGTCATCCGGCGTGCGAAGCATGTTCAAGAGTAGGGTTTTGCATTCTTTGACGACAATGGGCTGATACGCGGTGGCGACTACACGAGGTTGAAATTCTTGCTGGACAATGCGACGGTGCGCCCAAAAGCGCTCTCCGTATTCCATGAGGGCGAGATTCCACTCCCAACCCATGCTACATGAAGTGGACCCGTTCAACATTTCATGAGTATGTGTCCAACTCGAATGTTTCCGAGGGCTTACAGCTCCTTGAGCATCACCATGCGAGGGCGAGAGGAGTAAATAGACCCTCGTCTGTCCAAGAGATCGGTGGCCGCACGCAGGGAGTTGAGAACGACCAGGTGGCTTCCAAAGATGCGAAGATGGATGACATCGCTGCCTTTGGGCGGGATGAGTGGTCAGCAATGAGGACCTCGATACTATGATTCGGAACGACTCGCGCGTGCTCACCAAGTTTCCTCGACATATCTCTATACTGAACCCATTCCTCCCCACCCGAGGGCACGTCACGTAGGTTGCCTATCAGAAAGGATGGTGTTGGGCCAGGGGGGTATTCAGCCACTGGAACGGCACGGGACTTTGTCCACGCATAGAGTGTGATCAAGACGCCGAGCGCAGCAAGTGCATCTACCAATCTGAGAGTGAGAGACATTGTGCCAGTAGTTTCATGCGTGGTGGAGCTGCGAAGGGCGTCTGTGGAATGTCAGAAATAATCCCGATCACTTTATATATATAACGGGATAACTACTCGTCGCACAATCGCCACTCGAAATTTCCCATGAAACGATACGGAAATTCAGGACTGATTATGATTGTCATTTGGGGTAGATTGACTCCCGTGGATGCCGACTTCCATGAGAGAATCGTAATCTGAAGTTTGATGAAACCATCCATTCAATGATGAAGCGATTTTCAGCGCATGATCTCAGACAGCCCATCTGTTCCCTGCAGCCTCGTCTGCTTCAACCGAGCCAGGGGGGTCTTGAGTCAGTGGTCCAGCCCTAGTATTCCAGAAAGGCCAGCGTTACCTTCAAAGAAGCGTGACCTTCAACAAGACGACCGATTCAACCGCGACATGGAGTACATCGAGGACAGTGACGGGTCTGGAGAAAAAGGCGAGGCCCTGGAATGTTCGAAATAAGTTGCGCCATTATATGTCTAAGTGGACGCAAAGTTGTTGTGGGAGACAGTTGGAAGATGTAACATCGTCAGACATTGAACTTTCGAGCAGTGCCTGCTCGTGATAATCAAAATCGCTCAGTCGCGTTCGTGACACTAACAATCACTTCTTCAAGCTCGCGCACATATCGTGTACTAGGAATTTCCACATGCTAATTCATACCACTGCGACGATTGTACTCAGACTACCACCAGTTAAATTCAAACGTATTGATCAACGACACCACCTCACGCGAACGAGGCAATATCCGACAGGAAAATTCACTCGGCATGCTGAAACCAAAACGCACTTAGTTCAACAACTGGGAAAGAAACGGCATGACTGCTGACCTGACGACGTCATTTCCATGGACCACGCGCGGTTCGACGACGATACCGTGCGGGTCCCTTGGTTTTTCGTATTCGAACGCTATCAGTAACATGACCACGGTCATCCACAGCGATGCATCTGCAAGGTGGCGACCGGGGCAAATTCTGCCATGTGTTCAACCCAGTGGCACGGACGACAAGACCATATCCCGAACGACAAACCTTCGTCCAAATCCCCAGAGAACGCTAGATGGGTCCGGGCATGGACCACGGTCAGCGCTCTGCATGAATCTTTCTGGAATGAACTCTTCGGGCTCATAGTACGTATCGGGATCGTGGAGCATAGCCCTAAGTTGTGTCAGCATGGATACGTCCATCACTGAGGAAATTAGCACCATTGATTAGGGATAATCGTCGAGTTCTTTGGAATTAACATGCCACGATAGACATCGTTGTCAGTCGTTGAGTGTGGAAATCCTACAGGACGAATAGTCAGAAAGGTACACTCGACTGCCGTCTTTGTGTACCAACCAAGAGGCGTCACAGGCTTCCAACGGAGGACTTCTTTCACGACACAGTTGATGTATGGTGTGGCTTCCCTGTCGCTGAATTCGGGAAGTCGATCTTTGCCTACTACCGAGTCGACTTCAGCCCTGGCTTTCCGCTGAACGTCTGGATACATGATCATGGCAAGCATGAAGTTGGTCAACGCTGCTACCATCTGTAAGCATGAAAAAAATTAGTTCGTAGTTAGAATTAACACAAGCCCTACTGTGTTTAAAGCAGCTGGACGAAAGGTGAGCAAGTAAAGACTGAACGAATGAACGAGAGACAATCCTAATTCTCACCGCTGTATATCGACCCCGCACAGCTCATAATAAGTTTGTCATTGTCTAGCCCATTCGTGGGTGGTAAGGTCTCCACGAGTCTCGAGGTCATACAGGGTACAGCTTTGCCAGTCGCCTCCGGTCAAGATCAGGTGGATACTTAGATCAAGAAAAGGTAAGCATGCCTACCATGTTCTCTTTGACCATCTCGTGGGGTTCGTGGCACATGCGCGTTGCAAGGCCCTTCCCCAACCGCGCATGACGCTTAAAGTCGCCTCCCGGAAGCCATTCTGGAAAATACTTCACTACATAATCAAGCCAAGTTAGCGTCGTAACATGAATTGCCCAAGACATCACACTCACAGATCGGGATCAAGTCCACAAGGAGCAAGGAAGGAGGGCCAACACCACTCTTTCGAACGTCTTCCGCTAGTTTGACATACGCGTCGCCTTGCCCCTCGATCTGGTATCCATACAAAATCAGCATGATCTTGCCTGCCGCGAAGCTGGGACCGCTCAACATATCTAGCAAGCAAAGGCAAAGAGAACAGCGTACCTTTTGAGGTGAGCGACGAAATCATCCGGCGTGTGAAGCATGTTCAAAAGTAACGTTTTGCATTCCTTGACGATGATGTCCTGGTATGCGGTTGCGACGACGCGAGGTTGAAATTCCTGCTGGACGATACGACGGTGGATCCAAAACTCCTCTCCGTATTCCATCAGCGCGAGATTCCATTCCCAACCCATCCTAAACGTGAAGCCAATGTGTTCAACATTTGATAAGCGCCCGAACGACTCAGATGTTTCAAACGGCTTACAGTTCCTTGAGTATTACCATGCGGGGGCGGGAAGAATAAATAGACCCTCGCCGATCCAAGAGATCGTTGGCCGCACGCACAGAGTTGAGCACGACCAGGTGGCCCCAGAAGGTTCGAAGATGGATGACATCGCTGCCTTCAGTGCATGTGGGATGAATATACCGTCTGAAAGTTAGCACGAGCGCGTGCTTACCGTACTTCCTCGACAGATCTCTGTACTGGATCCATTCCTCTCCACCCGCGGGTACGTCACGTAAATTGCCTATCAGAAAGGATGGTGTCGGACCAGGAGGGTATTCAGCCACCGGAACGGCACGGGACTTTTTCCACGCGTAGAGCGTGATTGCGACGCCAAGGGCAGCAAATGCATCCACGAATCTGAGAGTGAGAGACATCGTCACTAGTACTCACACACAGAGGAGCCGCACGGAAGGACGGGAACCGTGTAGCAGACTTAACCCCGATAACTTTACATAACAGGACAGCTTGAAACGCGCCATCACCACCCGAAAGAAGGGGCACATCAATACGCGTGAGGATTCGCTGTGTACATTTCAAAGGATACAGATTGATGTAGCGGGGCAAGATGACTAAAGTACACAATATGGTGGCATCAAAAGGGGAAGCTCGTCGAACTTAGCGCTTCAAGCGGGTGCTAGAGGAGAACAAATATAATATCTTTACGTACTAGCTCTAATGCATCCCTCAGTCGTTTACCAGAGACAAGACGTGAATGCTGAACACGCGCGGGTCAAAAAAATATCAGCTTTCGCGTGCATAGGATAGTGCTGATCAACCCATGACTAGAAGCAAACTGAGCGAACGCGATAGTATGTGAACCAGGGTACGACGTACACATTATCCGTGGCCCCATTTGTATTTCAGGTTCTGGGGAAGATCGCCCCAGTTGCTCGTCGATGAGCTCTGCCACTCTGTTCCATGGAGACGTCTCCTGCAGGTCTGGCATTTGGCTACCCCCGACAACTTTCACCGAGATGTCTGGATATGTTTCCAAGAGGAAAGAGGCGACGCCAGCAGAATCACGGATATCGGATCGTATATCAATGCAAAAGACGACGGGTTTCGCTCCTTCGCCTCTCCGTGGAGGTGTAGTGGCGTTTTCATCCGGAGGAACCTCTCGAGCATTCAATCGAAGTTTCAAGGACTCGATATAAGGACAGTATTGCGAAAAGGAACGGATGGATTTCAATGTTGGATTGACCGTGGTCGAAGGCGGGACGTCGTTGGTAATAGACAAGTGCTGCAAGGTTGGCCATGCCTTGATCATTTCTTCAAGTTTACGATCGTCGAGAACCAGCCCCGTATTCTGAAGAGTAAGGTGGCGGAGATGTTGAATAGTGAGCAGGTTATCAACCGACTGTAGAGCAAATGTATAACCGCTCGTGGACAATGATAACATGCGGACTGATTGCTTCCGGCTGGACAATGACGTCACCAGATCAAAAAGTTCGCTGAGTTCATCCGGGCTGGCCCGAGATGCGAGATGTATGTTGACGATCTCCAGCTGCGACGCCTGTATGGCTTTCAACAACTGCAGCACGAACGGCGTGGAGAAAGAATGAAGTCCGAGCGAACGAAGACTCGAAAAAGCGCCCGATGATTCCGGAAGAGATAGACTCTTGCGTTTGGGCGTGAAAGAGAGTCCCGGACCGAGTGCTAAAACAAGGCATTTAAGACTCTGGATGGATGCAAACGCGGACAAAAAATCAGTGATCTCCAAAGGGATCACGTCTGTGATCGCGTTTTAGTTCACAGCACGGGCGAAGTGTGCACAGCATTACCCATAAATACGCGCAGGGATCGGAGGACCTTGAAGTGGTTTCGGAATTGGGTCAAAAAGGCACGAGTATCCTTGGCATTACGACCGCTCGGGAACTGAAAACTGAGTGACTGAAGCGTGCTCGCGGGGGATAACATGAACATGGGTTTCGTGTATACCGCCACGTCCACGATGGCGATGTTACAAATGGTTGCATAACAAAGTTCCTGGAGGTTTGGAAACACGGGTTTGGATGGGCACGATTCGGCGAGCGTTTGTAGGACGCCTTTGTGGACCGCGAGTCCTCCGAAACCGGCGAGGCCATCCTTTGGCATGATAGTCCTGATGCGTTTCGTGTAGAGCAACGGTCTCCGCCAGTGGCTAATCCTGGGCTTTTTGGCGAATGTCTGCTCTCGTCTGTCAGCCGTGCCATCGAGTGAGGGAAAAGAGACGCATACAAATGTGGCGACGGCCATTTGCTCGCTCGGTGCAAAGTCGAGCAATTCGCCGGGAAAGGTCATGAGCAAAGGCAAGAGTGATGTCTGTATGCGCCAAAGTACGTCTAGAGCGGCGCCGCAGAACAGCTTGCAAGTCAGTGCGAGGTGGAGGAGGCCAGAGCGGCCATTGTGTGATATGTAGACGTGTTCGAATATGTGGAGCAAGATCTCCGGGATTTCGAAACAATGAGGCAGCTGGGACATTTTCCGCAAGACCGGCAGCGACTTGGACGCCGTTGAGCACCTTGACGGCGGTGGCTCTGGGTCGAACAGCGAGCTCGGGAGGTGGAACATGGTAGCACAAGCAGACGTTGCTGTGCGATAAGATCGGTTGACTCCGGCTGTTTCCTAGTATGGTACCATGACGAGGACTGGGATTCCTTTAGCGCTGGTATTCAACGCGTCATTGGAATGCAGCGCAGAGATATAAAGTCGACCCGTCGTTGAATCGCCCTCAACCTCTTTTTCCCTCTTCCCACTCTTAAACCCCATCCATTCCTTTCAAAGAGACCCGCTCGCCGCATCCCTGGCAACCATGCCCCGAGTCGCTTGTCACGCTCTCTCCGTCCTTCTCTTCGTCGCTCTCGCCTACAGCGGGCCCCTCAACCGCCGCAACCCGCAGTGCAACGTTGAAAATATGAAGTGTTGCCAGAGCATGCAATCGGTGCGTCGTGTCTGTGTGATGTCCGTTGTCGACACGCTGACGTGTTTGCACAGTCGAACTCGTCGATGGTCACTTCCCTGCCGGGTTGGTTCGACACGCCTCTTGAACCAGCCACACAACTTGGCCTTGGATGCAGTCCACTCATCGGAGCTGGCTCCGGCGCGACCTGCGAAGCGACACCCCTTTGTTGTAACGGCAAGTCACGATATGTAAGTGCTTCGCATTAACCTTGTCTCGGCGAATCCAACTTTTTCGCAGGACGGCCTGGTCAACATTGGATGCAGCCCAATGAGTCTCTGATGACAGTAGTCTTTGGACTCTATTTTATTTTTGGGCGCCATTCGCTTTCTCTGCCATGCCCAAGTTTTGTCGCCCTTTTACAACCTTTCTGACTAGACGCTCTCTTTTTTGTTGACCGATCTCATTTTGTCAATGGTCGTGTGGCGATGCGGCATTTGTTGACTTTGTGTAATGACGGGCACGGGGTTGCCTTGGAATAGACTATGTACGCGAGCGGGGCTTGATGCCTTGTTTGAACTGGACAGATATCGCTCAGAATGCACCAGCCAATTGTTCGCCCTCGATTTACACCGACGCCTTGTAACGATCCTCTGACGATCCCTCCTCTGACCTCGATTTCGCAAGATGAGAAATGGTTGCCCATCGTCAGTTGTCCAGCAGACTTTCCCTTGGAGCTCGTAAGCCGGTTGTTCAGACGCCATTGCTATTCACGACCATATTCTCTAGTTTGAATGCGCCGTTGAGCAGCTCATACATCATCCGGAATACAATTCGACGCTCATTCTTCGGTCAGAGACCATCAGCGAGACGCACTACGACACCGATAACTCTACGCCAGGCGATCTCGAATCCCATCAGCCAATCCACACCATCCATCGTAAGCTCCTCCCGCGGAGACCAGATCGCGATGTAGCCCTGGAGCAGCAATGCACGCTATACGCATCTACTGTGATACCCTGCACGCTCGTGCTGAGTCCTCTCCTCCCGCCCGGTACATCTCTGCCATACTACCATCCCACCGTCCGACACCTTGCGTTTCGTTTTCTGAATTGCACACCCCCGATCCTGCGCATGGAAGCGGTCGTCCTGCCCGATACCCCCGTGGATCTCAACTCGAGGCTATACCGCACGGCGTTGGCGCTCCTCGAGACCCTCCATCGCTACGGATGGGGCGCGATGACGCATTACCAAAAGCGCGTGAAGCACGACTGCGTGATCCCCAGGGAGATGTATCAGGACCTGTACCTCGTGATGCGAGAACGATACAAGCATGTGGTGTCGGAGTGGAAGGAGTCCACGGACCCGCTCAAGCATGTGTTCGAGGTAACGTCGACAGTGGATGCGCTTCTGTCCGGTGTGGTGCGCTGATGGTCTATCACAGGACATCGGGATCGCGACGTACCTCATACTTCTCTGGAAACAGTCTTACGCGGACACGGAGCAGCGTTCGGGGAATCACGATCACGCACCAGAACACGATCTACCCTGGAAACACTGGCCGCAAGCGCCCGGCGGGTTCTTAGACCTAGGGTAAGTCGATCCAAGCCTCGAATCGACGGTGTCCTCACCCATACACGCCGTCTACCAGATGCGGAAACGGCCTCCTCACACACATCCTCGTCTCCGAGGGCTATCGCGGCCACGGCATCGATCTCCGAGCACGTACCTCCTGGGAACATTACCCCGAACACACGCGCGCCGCTTTGCACGTGCACGCCCTCGATCCGACGCAGTACGTCCGAACCGCGACCGAGAGCAAACCGGGCCTGAGCGCCGTGCCCTACCTCCGGCCCGGCGCGTTCCTTATCGGCAACCACGCGGACGAACTGACGCCTTGGCTCCCTCTCATCGCGACGTTGGAAGACGCCTCTGGGTACCTCTCTATCCCGTGCTGCGCCTGGTCGTTTGACGAGCGGTTTGCGCGCGGGTCGAGCACGACCATCATCGACATGACCTCTGTCGTCGATGGCGGGGCGTTTGTGGATCGTCTGAATCTAGGAGGTGAAGGTGGTCACCAGAGTCAGTACTCGGTGTATCGGATTTGGCTGGCCAAGTTGAGTCAGTGGACTGGGTGGAAAATAGAGTGCGATACGCTTCGTATCCCTAGCACGCGAAACTGGGCGATCATAGGTAGGTCCCCAATGTTTGTGAAACGTCTCAAAGCTGGAATCAAACAGGTCGAGAGCGGCTTGATGAGGACAGGCAAGTCTATGTAGAACGCGCACTGGGCGTCGTCCGTGACGTGGTGAAGAGAGGGGCATTCAAGACACGCACACCAGAAGGGAAAGCGGGTGATCATTGACGCAATGCAAGTTACATGGCCGGCGGATTGAGGAAAAACTGGAAGGGTGACTGTTCTCGTTCGCCCTCCTCCGACATCCTCCGACATTCTTCCAACAACTCCCTCAACTCTGCCAAACTGACACTTCCCTTCCACTCCCGCTCCTCCTCGTCTGCGGGATATTCATATTCGTCCCCCTCCTCGCCCTCGCTATCGTATTCTTCTTCTTCAGCCGGGTCCTGGGGAAGATTACCAAGTACGCCTCCCGAACAATCCTCGAGCCTCACACGCATCTTTGTGCATATATCCCACCACCTTTCCCACCGCTCAAAACAATCATCTGCGGGACCGTCGCTGTCGTTCAGGTCTTGCAATACTCTGGGGCTCATAACCCTCACGCGCTCCAGTTTAGGAAACGATGTTCTGTTCAGAGCTTTGAAATTGCGATCGTTGGTGCGCTGGACCATCATCGTCCGCACGGGATCGACGTCGGAGTACGCTGCAACGTAGCCCACTCCAAAAGCGTACCAGAGTCCATGGAGTCCGATGTGACGGATGTGGTCGTGTGGGCGATTGGTAAGGGTGATTGGTAACATGGCTTCGTCTTCGGGTTGATCGGGGTTAGCATCAGGATCGTACGCCGGAGAAATCTTCCAGTCGAGATTGAAACAGAATGTGGTTAGGAAAGGACAAAAGTCTAGGATGGTGCGGACGTCAAGGGCCGGTATGCAGTTCAAGTCTAGGAAAAGAAGCGTCATGCCGTGTTGTGCGAGGAAAGCGGTGACGTCTGGCACGTCGAGCGTGTTGGTGCCAAAGTGGAAGGAGAAACTGCGCAATAACGGAAGCGACCATCCAGTAGCCTGTTCCATAAACTCTTGACAGGCACCTTTCAAGAAGAGTTGTTGTAGATTCGGTAACCTCAACTTGACGTCCTGTGCGGAACCCAGTGTGATGGTGTCTGATTCCTTGACTGCCGGTACAAACTCGAGGTGGACGGCGACGAGATTAGGAAGTGCGTCTAACGCCCAGATCACTTTAGAAAGCCGCTCGGACGGCACATGCCAGTGTACCGTCCGCAAGTTACGGCAAGACGTGCTGAGCGTGTCTGCGATGGGTCCAAACGCGCTCGACATGGGCC
>JBBPLP010000735.1:0-13561 GCA_038089875.1 Fistulinella prunicolor
CGCCTGGCCCGCCTGGCCCGCTTGGCCCGCTTAAGCCACGTTTTCACCCTTTTTTGGGCTTTTCCACGTGGTCCGTCAGCACAGCCACACCGCGCCCCGGTGGCTTCAAGCCTGTGTGAGCGTGACTCACTCGCACACTCCACTGTCCTGTACACAATTCCATCCCTGCTCCTCTCCCACTTTGTTGTCCATTCTATATACTTGTGAAATACATCAGTGACTGTCTGTCTTTCTATTTTGTGAGTCTAACTACACAATAACAACTGATGATGATGATCTAGGCTGTGATCTGATAAAAGATCCTTATCATTTGACTGTCATTCTGAGGTCTTTCAGCCTTGAAAGTGTGAGTTCTTGCATTGGATTGTTCATTCTATGCTATGTGAATACAATCTTTATTTAGTTCTTTCTTTGTTGTGCCAGTCATACATTGTGGTGAGTATTCTATTCTATTTTTTATTTTATTTTTGCACTAATGTAGATTTCATCTTTGTTCATAGGGCTTGGATTTTTTATTGTTGGACGCGTGAAGTCCCTGAGAAAGCAACTCAGATCCCACTGCTGCATATACAGTCATCTGCCATCATAAATAAGGATAATGTTGCTGTTTCCCATAGTGCACTAGGGGCGTTTCTGTGGTGACGTCGACCCAGCGAGGAGGGATACTCAATACATCTGGTCCCCAGGTTTGCGTGATTACCTGTGATGTCACGTTGTAATACTCTGTGTTAAAGAGTAGATTTGCGTAAGTGAGGGTATCGTCTAGATAGAGTGGCCATTGACTGGAGACCCAAACGAAGAAGACCGTGGATTATTTCTTTTGATTGGAAGTTCTCATTCAACCCTATATACAATGTAAGTTATATTTGCTGATTTTTGTTTGATACATAAGTTTTTAATATTGTATAACTTAGGACATCTCCCCCAACCTCTCCCCAACTTGCTCAAAGTGTTGCTCGCCAAACTGAATGAGATCAGCGCCTACTTGGCTCTCCTCTGCATCGTCATCATCCACAATCTTCTAATTCTAACAATCTACCTCCTGCTTTGATTGTAAGTTATATCTATATGTACTATTAAAATTTCAATGCTAACAAAAATTTAGAACCATCCTCCAGTACCTGTTGATCAATACCCTGGCTTACCATGTCATTTGATTGAGCATCATCATATACAATGTGTACGTCGGATGCAGTGGTCACCAAATCACCACTTTGCTTGATGGTAACTTTAGGCAAACTCTTCCTGTCATCCAGCATGGTTCAAGGGAACAAATTGTACCAGCCACTCTTACTCACTCCAATCTCTGGGCAAGCATGAATGTTCACTATCTTCATCAAAACATGTATCTTGGTCAGGATCCAGAGTCTGATGCTTGGACACAACAACTGCTTCACATAGGTGTTACCAATGGAGAGGTGGAACTTCCTCACCATATGCACTGTGGAAACCATATGCCCTCTCTTATCAATGCCTTCTATTCACAGCTGGTTACACCCAATCAAAATCAAGAGCTTCCTGATCAATACTTTCTGGATCATACCATTCTCTCTCCCAGAAATGCTCAGGCTCATGAAATCAATGCTACCATCCTGGATTCCATTGCCCCTCAGGAAAAGGCCACCTACCTTAGCTCAGACTCTATCATTGAAAGAGATTATGAACACATTCAACCAGAGATCCTTCATACAATCAACCCATCTGGATTTCCCCTTCACAAGTTGGAGCTCAAGAATGGTGCACCACTCATGCTATTGAGAAATCTGGATCCTGTCCATGGTCTCTACAATGATACAAGGTTGAGACTCATAAGATCTACTCGCAGAGTTCTGGAATGCCATGTCTTGAATGGAAATGAAGACAATCTCAACACTACTGTTCTCATTCCTCGCATGGCTTTAGATTCTGGCTTAGAAGATTCCCCTATTCCATTTCGTTGCATGCAATTCCCTGTCCACCTAGCCTATGCAATGACAATCAACAAATCACAAGGTCAAACAATGAGGCATGTTGGCCTAAACTTAAGCTCTTCTACATTCTCTCATGGACAACTCTATGTGGCACTTTCACACTGTATACATCCAAGAAATATCAAAGTTCTTTTCCCAGAAAATCAGGAGAATAGTAAAACCACAAATGTAGTCTGGAATGAAGTGTATAGAACTTTGGAGATCTGAATGTACATACATATGTACATATATATTGATACTAAGTGTACAATTGAATGACTTCTCTCACAACACTTGCATAAAAATATATATTACACATATCTAAAACAATCTCTTGCCAACTTATAAGTTAATTAATAACTCTCCTATGCTGAAAGCATAACGGGTGAATATGCTAGTTTATTCTGATCAGTGAAGTGTTTCACTTCCCTACTCCTAAGTTACTTCCACCACTATGCTATGTATGGCACACGTACCAAATTTGACACATCGTGATTCGTCATTGCCGAGTTTCCGGCCCATAATATTCGGCTCGCAATGTACTCGTTCGTGGCCGTCCACAGATACACATCCAAGTGTCTCCGCTGCGCCCTATTCAGTGAGGCGCGATATTATCAGAGGCGCGTTTGCGCCCTGGAACGGGAAATTTATACGGGATGGCTGAGGACTTCAAACCGTAATACCCCAAGGTTTCTTGAACTGAATGCCTTCTCACAGCCACCCGCCCAAGACGGCATCATGCGGGTCTCGAATGACCAACAGGCCGCCCTTGGGCAAGTTCAGATCAGTGCGTGCGAAGGTATTTGTGGTTCGCATCGTAAATAGAGCATGTTGATCGAGATCCTGTATTGGTTGAACGAACTATAGGAGCGTCCAGTGATGCAGGTACCTGTTACGCGGCCAAACCTATGCAGAAAAGGTCAGCATCAGAGATATCTTCGTTTAGTGTCTCGGCGTTGCTTGCCCATCGTGTTTCTTCTCTTGTTCAAGGACCTTAGAGATCCCACGGTCCCAGGTACAACCGCCTACAAAAACCGAACCCCCGTGGAAATACGGCGTTGAAACCACTTCAGGGTGAGTCGTGGGTGAGCGTGGCACTCGCAGAGCGAGGTAGAAGCAGAAAAACGCTCTCGGTACGGAAGAGAGGGCGCAGCTAGTCAGGGATCGCCTGATGGCAATGGCAATACGCAATACGCAGATACACACGAGAGTACGGGCACACATTAATGCAGGACAGTGGAACGAGGAACTGCGATATGTTCCTGACCTCATACACACAACTCCCGCATATAATAAACATCCTTGGTCGTAAGTCGAATCCCTGCAAATCGGCCCGTAATCGCTTTTTGACATGCTTGGGGCAATGTGCCTTGAATGCGGACCTCGGGACGGTCAACTTGGGGCAAAATTCCCACAAACAAGCGTATTGTTGAACTGACCAGTGAAAGGGATGAAGACGAGCCAGATGAAGAAAATTAAGATATTTAAACGCACACCAGATGCCTGAATCATAATGGTCTACTCGTATCGTTCTTCCAGAGACCAGACAGAGAGGCTCAATAAAAAATATGGTCACCATCTCCTTGTACATCATGTCCCATTGAGCACTGTGGGCGCCAGGCGAACCTCGTTACCTCATGCGTTCGTTGATTGAGGCCAATATAGGTCACGTGACTTGGCTAGGCTGAGTGACAATCTTGAGATGCATTCTGTCTATCAAACACTATGGTCAAAGGATCTCCGGACAGCAAGCGTTGGACCCATTTTCATTCAGCCTTGCAGCTCGCTATCAATCGAGCCGCACACAAATGGACGTAAGTGTCATTGTCAACCGTTCAAGCGTCAGTCACCGAGCTAGACCGCCATAGATACGACGACTTTCAAGAATGTTTTGCGCTATGGTGTAAAGAAGAACCTAACGGTGCTGAAGGCATTTTTAACACCATATCCCGACACATGGAAGACCAGATACACGTATGTATCACAGATATATCCCTGGTCGAGTTTACAGTGGATACGTTAGGCGAGCTGCGAGGTCATATTCAAGGACATTAACGTGCGAGAGAACATCAACATTCTTCATGGCGTCGTCACCGACGCGCGCGCTCGAAAGCAACGCGGTGAAATAGACGTGAAAGATGTGTGGAAAGAGGATTTAGATCCGCGCGCAGCCGTTCGTGCCAGGACCGTCCCCGTACTGGAGTCTGACGTGGAAAGGCTAAAGGCAACGTTACAAAGTGCAAGTCTATTCGCTACCCGTCGTAATCCGCGATCCGACTTACGCGCCTAACAGCTCGAGGAGGAAAACTTGGTGTTGTTCGAGCAAATGAAGAGCAACGTTGAGCGGCAACGAGAGGCGGACGCCAAGACGGCCGAGCTGTTGAAGATCTTTGATGATGTGCGTACTGACGGGATAACATCTATGCACTGTATTTGACGCTTGATAGGTATATTCGAAGTGGAGCAAGCTCCCTCACGATGAGATCAATCTTTGGGCTTTGCAGACAGCCGAAAATCTGCCCCCAGCACGGCCTCCATAGCTATTTTTGTCGATCCTGGAGATGAATTATGGGACTGTTATAATGAGCCCGTCAAGCTTGGCTTTCAACTCGTCCGTGTCGTACCAGTTTTCGATTTCTGCAACTGTTATTCGAAAGTGTTCGAGCCATTTTTCAGGGAGTGGTTGGATCACCTACAAATGCTGAAAGTCGAAGGATACATACGTTATTGCCTATGCCATGTCGTGCATTCGGGCTTCACAGAACGATGCATGACCATTCTTGACAACGTAGCAACAGATGTATAGTACGTGCTAGAATGTACATAGATGATAGACGTGCAAAGACAGCAAGCATAGGACTGGTAATTTCTACAAAAGATGTTAACTTGTGATTAGATTAGACAGGGTGGGCTACCAGTAACCCTCGATATCCGAGACCAGAGTACTCGGATAAAAAGAGCCAAAATAATTTAGCAGCAACTCGTTTCGATCGAGTGACCTCGGGGTTATGAGCCCCGCGCGCTTCCTCTGCGCCATGCTGCTGTGGTTATCTGAGGCAATATCTATTACATACCGACATCTTGTTATCAAATCAAAACTTGGTCTCTCCCATCTTCCTTTCTGTCAAATGGCCAGCAACCTGCTCTGGGCGCATCTCCTCCGCAAAGATGCAACGACGACGACGACGACGGAGCCGCTCTCTCAAATCCCCCCTATCGCACCCCAGGACAAAACTGCGACATCTATGCGTATGCTCATTCACGATACCCAGGTCAACCTCGAAAAGTTCTCTACCAGGCTGGACGGTCTTCTGCAGCGCGTCGACGACTGTAGAACCCAAGTCGTGAACGCGAACAAACTGCTCGACGTCGAGCGCGACAAGGTACTAACCGAGATACTCGAAATAGGTGCGGAGAGTCGTGAAGGGTCAATACTGCGATGCTCACGCGTTCGATGCAGCAAACAGATGTCAGTCGGAAATGAAGGTACACGTCGGGACGGCCGCCCAAGCCCCTGCCCTCGATCTCGTCCGCGTCTCACAAGTCTCGACGGAAAGGTCTGTGCAGGCACTCGAAAAACGCATAGATGCGCTTCAGGCAGTTCGTACGCGAGTAACCGATCCGATGACACTCTAACGAGCCCGTAACAGCTTCTCCAGACGCACGCACATGCGATGCAGTCCATCCAGGATCAGCAGAACACCCTGATTGGCGTTCAGATGGACCAGATCAAAGCGACGCTGTCTGACGCGGTGGTAAATGCAGTGTCGGCAATGACGAAGAGTATCGAGGGTGTGCGATCGACGCTAGTGGCCGAGTTTGCGTGTGGACGTGGACGCGGCGCGTGCTCTGCGACTCGGGTAGGATCCTCGACAAAGTCAATATCTGGTTCGCAGTGCAAGAGACCGCATGGGCTATCGGTGCTTGGTCCTCAAGAGATCAACGGCCACGTTTCTTCGCCCCTGGATGGCCGTAGTCATGGAGGACCTCGTCTCAGCCTCAAACGAGCCCGCGTCGAAGGAGTGCCCCCTCACACGGACAAGGATCGGTTTCCTCAAAAGCTGTCACGCTTGGCAGTGCCTCCGACGAGTTCAGGAGATCCGCTACCTCTTCTCCAGACGCCTCGAACGCCCAGACAGCCACTTGCTGACTTGCTTTTACTACCTCCAGGCACCAATACCCCAGGGGTTCACCGCCACGTGACAAGCCATATGATTGCTCCGGCGTCTGGATATCTGCGCTCTCCCGAGACACTGTCGGCTGCTGGTGGTCCTTCAATCATCTCGACTCCGATGTCAAGGCCACCCCTTCAACCTCGACCCAATTTGGAAGATCCGACCTTTGCTCGACGACGCTCCCCAGCTGTGGATCGGTCTGCCATAGGATTACCAAGCGCGGCCGGACCATCGGATCTGAATGCTCTCTCGAAGGCGATCAAAATGGAAGACATTCTGCAACCAAACTTGACTGGCGTTTTTTCTATCCACTCTTCTCCGCTATCTTCTCCGCCCACACCTTTTCCGCCTACGATACGTCACGATCTGCATGAAACGAGTACGAACATGGCCTCCACACAACAAGAATTGCAATTGCTAGACAACATGCCCGACGCCCCTCAAGTAGAGCTTGTTCAAGTTCCCCCATCTTCGTCCGACCCATTATCCTCGAATCCCGACGGGTCTCCACCGAAATCGATGAGCCTGCGGGACCGGCGAGCACAGATTTCCCGGGTAAGTCCAACGCGTGCTCAGAGTTCACGTTACCATTTTCGTACACCGGAACACGTTTTTCTTTTTCTAGTTTGGGCGTGCGGAGACTCGACGCTTCATTCCGTTGGTGCCCTGGTCGGATGAGGAAGAATGACGAGTTGAATACATAAATAAGCGTTCGTTGACCAATCAACGTTGCTGGCATGTCGCCGATTTCGCCGTTGAAAAGCTCCCGTCGTTTTTACGCATACATAGTTCTGCTTTTATGTGCACGTCGTTTTTCCTACCGTCGAGTCGAAATGTTGGTGGTGTGCGTCGGCCGTACTATTCGGCTGAGACCTCGACCGCCATCACTACCACCACAACCATAAAACTTGCTCCACATCATGGCCGATATCCAACCAGCGCTCGCGCCTCAACCAGAAGAAGGCTCGGACACTGCGCAGGAGGCGTCTCCCCCCGAGGCACCTCCACCTGCGCCGATTACCGAACAAGAAGTGGGAGAATACAGAGAGCAAGACCGCTTCCTCCCCGTAAGCCGTCTCTTCGTCACATCCACATTCTGGTTTACGTTTGAGCGCATTCGAGTCTTGAGCCATGTTTTGCTCATCAAACCCACCTCTCTTCTGTCCTGCTGTCTCCGCAGATCGCCAACGTTTCTCGTATCATGAAACAATCTGTCCCGTCCACCGCCAAAATCGCCAAGGACGCCAAAGAATGCGTCCAAGAGTGTGTCTCCGAATTCATCAGCTTCATCACCTCGGAAGCGGCGGAGAAATGCCACATGGAAAAACGCAAGACGATCGGGGGAGAGGACATCCTGTATGCCATGGCCACGCTAGGGTTCGAAAACTATGCGGAGACGCTCAAGATACATTTAGCGAAGCTGAGGCAGGTGGGTTTTCCCCATCGTGGGTTGTTTTTGTTTTCTCTGTCTCTCCTTGCCCTCTGCTTCCTGTTCTTCCTTTTCTTCTTCACGTGTACTTGTTAGCGTCCTCACGGTTTGCAGCACCAAGCAGGGAGCTCGTCGCACTCACATGCAAGCCACGGAGACGACAGCTGAAAGAGACCCATAGAGAGAGAGAGCGTCCGGCGGACCTGGTGGACGCGTTTGCCAACCTGTATTTCGTCACGTTGTATTTCGGAACAGTCATACCGCCCTGTACTACACTAATAGAAACACGTCCTAGCTTTCGGAGCACATCATCTCGCCCATCTCAGCGGAACGCTTACGCATTTTTGACGCGTACTGACGCATGTTTATTGATCAAGGGACGAGTTATCCAAAAACATTCAGTATCCTGGCATGTGAATGCAATGGAGCGACGGAGCAGTGACCTATTCCACCACTGCATTCTGCGACTGTGATGTACAAACTAAATCAACGTAGTACAAGATGGTTCAGAGCTCGACCATGGCACTATTCATCAGCATGTCCCTCATTTCGGGTTCAGATACATCGTCAGGGGAGCTACCAGAACGGTTAGCTCGCAGTGCCGATTAATAGGTTTCAAATCTTACTTGGTACCATCGTACTGCAGCCGAAATGTGCACCTATTCATTGACCATTCAACGCCCACAATGCGGTAGTAGATATCAGCATCCTGAAGGAAAAACGTCTTGTTAATGAGGGTGGGCGGCGAGATCATCATCTCATGGATGAGAGTGTCGTTGAGTGGGGCCGAGGTGGCAGACATAATGGGGCGCTCGAACGTGGAGGTGGTACTAAAGGGTTAAATCGATTCTTCTGAACTTGCGGGCCTTCAGCCTTGAGCTTCCTTTGTCTGTAGCGGGTGTTAGCTTTATCATGGGCATCGCCAAACGAAGCAGTCGCTTACTTCAACTCAACAACTCTGGCATCAATTTTTCTCGCAGTGTCTGGGGGTAGACTTCTAATGGTGTTGAGGTGAGATAGCAGTAGGGTGTGTGCCAAAAGCGACATCGAGACATGGCTAGCAAATGATATCTAAGACTTTATCTCCTCAAATGGGCGCGGAAAAACAACGTACTCGTATATAGTGGTAGCAGGAGCAGAAAGAGTTTTCCCCAAGGCGACAATCTCATCGTCACTGAGCTCTTTCTGTGGAAGCACCTTATTCTTGATGACGTCGTGGTGAGCATCAGCTATTTTGGTCTGGTCTTCACCTCTGATGGCCGTCGCATGTTCATCAAAGCTAAAAGACCTGAGCCTCCATTAATATATCCTGTAGAGTGACAGAGCGAACCTGTTGAGATACAACGCGGTTCGCTGAGCCATTCGCTCGCTCAACAAGATCAGAGTTCGAGTTTGGTCCACTAGGGGAAGGAGTTGAATCAAGAATCTCGGCCATGGGTATGGTGATAGTTGATTCGGCGTCCAACAAACGGGGACCTGGTACGTCTTTTGAATCGTTCGCGCACCAACGCCAATTTATCCTCTGCCTTCACGTGACTCGGTAATCCCTCAAACCCTGCTTTGTGGGCGCACACGTGCCACACAACGAGGCAGCGCAACTCTAAGTTGGAGTTACTGTGTCAGGCTGCTCCACAGGGCGCTACGCGTAGCCTGGATCTGGTAAGCGGCACTGCGGGATCGTGCATTAGCCTAATTGCTTCAGCAATGAGTACTGGGCACGTCACCGAACCTTGGTTCTTCCGATCTTGGCATCCACCTTCATAACATGTGATCGTGATAATTGGCTTGAATGCGCCATGGCGACGCGTTGATTATACAGAGGGGCCTACTATTCATCACCCCCTGTAAGTTTGTATATATTCATGACGTGAGTCTTACCTCTCCGCAAGTTCTTGTACCCACTGCCGTCACCGTCGCTTTGGTAGTTTGTTCGCTCCAGCTGCTCATTGCGAGTCTCTCACCATCATGAGCACATGCGCGAGCATGCCCTCGCCCTCTCCATCCCCTTAAACTGTGAGTGTTGTCTGAGGGGGGGTTGGTGTTGTCCGCTCTCTAGTGTATCTGTCCATATGCATATTTGCCCCGATCCTGTTTGCCATTGCTGTGCCCTACTTGCATCCTGTCACCGGGATTGGTCGGAAACTCGAGGCTTAGTCCCTATGTAAGAACCTTACAAGGATCTGTCTGTGTCCCACCACCTTTCCCATTGGAGATGCCAAAAACCTTGAACACGAGCTTGACCAGTGGGACACAAGCGGCCGAAGGGAACTACTAGCCAAACTGCCGGTAGGGCTCGATGAGCGGTACGTCATCATTGTCGACGCTCCCACCATGTCGGGTGTGTATCGAATATTGTACTATGGAGTAGGATTTGTTGCTCATCTGTAGAAGTTGGACTCTGGATCCTTCTCAATAACAACCTGGCGGAAGTTTTTGTTCATTTGCGTGATCAGCTGGATGCGTCATTCAAAGGTCTTCGCAAAGACAAAGAAGCGGCCAAGTACTACTTACCAGAAAAGATCTCTTGGAGAGATTGTGAATACTACCGGTTGAATAGACCATGTAGCTTGTGAAGGATTTGTGTAGGCATGCTTAGAGAAGAGAAATAAGACGTCCGTTGAACCCATAGGAACAATGGCAAGGAGGCATGTATATTTCGTCATTGAATTACCTAAGCGTAAGTGTCACCAAATTAGGTTTGTGTCGTTTGCGCTGTCAACTTCAGTGATTTCTTAGCATTCGTAGAGGAACAAAGGACAACTGATAGTTTGAGAAACGATCACGGGATACTGTTCGAATGCCTCCAGATCACAGTCAAAATTCCGGAAAGTGGCACTCAGACAACGTGAAGATGAACTTGGGAGGTGGTGTCTTCAGACGACGAGAATCTGGCTCGCCTGGAAAAACCACTCGTATATCTGGCACGTACAATTGGTTCGACCGTTTATTTACGCCTTCCGAACATGGGTTGCACACGGTCACCAACGACAGAATTTGTAGTGTTTCTCAGCGTTTTGGAATCTTTCAACGAGGAGGTGCCAAGGATTACCACAAAGGAGGCCTGTGTCTCTCAAAGCCGGAAACTTTCTTGTCTATTTTATTTAACCTCCATTCCTTTTCAGCAACGACGATGGTCGCACAACACTAACTCAATTCTGCGGCGGATACCATCCTCCGGTCGTCTCCCACCCGCTCCCAGATGGCACGTCCCAATCCCCGTAGCATCCCCACTGCCAGTCGACATATTGGGTTGTCACCTGTTGCGCCGCGATGAACGTTGTGAGCGGGCAAAGCCCGGAGGACGAGTCCGGACATTCGCCGACGCCCGTCAGTGGGACCGGACCGTCGTTCACCACGATACGAATGTAGGACGGATCCCCGACATCCGCACCCGACTGTTCCGAGAGTGCGGGGCACGAAAGCACTAGAGAGAGGTGGCGACAGTTGAGACGACCGTACGTTAGTCAAGGAACCGGAACCACGAGGGCACGTACATTGGAATTGAACGTTGCTCCCAAACGGCACGAGCTCACTCGTCATGAAAGACCTGTCCGAGGGAATCTGGTCGTCTGGAAGCGGGCCGGATGCGGCGAGCGTTGTTAGATTTAGCGCCGTCAGTACTGACAGTTTTTAAACGACACATTGAGCAAATCTAACGAAGACTGCAAAATAGAGTGGAGTGGGCAACTTACTATTGGCAATGACAGTGTCATGCGTAGCGTCGGCATACAAGACATTGCCGAGCGGCCACGTACGCGGGTCTGCGTCCCAGGTTGCATTGGTACTCGAGTTGTATGTCTCAATTGGCGTTTGCGTGAGCCTGGAGACGAGCTCTTGGACGTAACCCAAGCCTTGCACGCGCGCGACAGGTGAGCCAAAGGCGTCGTCGTACCAGAACTTGAGATCGATACTGTGAAACAATTAAACTAAAGGAGGCTCCGTCATGAAAAGAACGCATACTGACGCATAATTGAACCCTTCCCATTCCTCTTCCGAGAACAGCTCGCAGAATTGGGAATAGCCAAGCGAGACCGTCTAAGTTGAGCGTTCGTCGTCAGCCAATGCGTACAATACAGTACAACTGTATATTGCTCACTTCATATATACACATCTCTTGCATGTGATAGACGTCCTTGGTCTTCAAGTCGAATCCCTGCAAATCGGCTTGTAATCGCTTCTTGGCGTCTTTTAGATAACTCTTTCTCCATGCGTCAACGTAGGTCTTGGAACGATCGGACTTGCTTGCATTGTTTGCGTTGGGACAATTCTCCCAGGGAGCAAGCGTGTTGTTGAACTGATGCAAGAGAAATGAAGGTCAGACAGTACGCACCCAACGAATATATAACTTACACCCGAGGCCTCGATCATGATGGCTTGCTCGTATTGTCCATCGAGAGGCCAGCCAAAGAAGCCCAATGCAAAGTTGACCCCAGAAGCAACCATACGATCCCTTTTCGCACACCATGCGCCATGAGTGATTCCGTTCAATCAGAGGTTGTGGAGACGAAGTAACTCACTCGGATGTTGTCCTGAAAACTGGTAACTTGTTCTCTGCTGTAAAGTTCTATGTATAATTGTCAGCGAACTCCTACAGTCGTGCCTGAATACAACGTCGCAACCTACATCCAACAAGAACCCGTATTTCAGTCTCATAGAGACGCCCAAATCATCTATGAAACAAATTGTTAGTCAGGACCACGAACAAACGGGCGAGTTCCGAAAGTAATATGGAAGAAGAAACGAAGATTGTCATCGAAAATCAGGATTAGACATGTGATGAACTAAGACTCAGAATACAGCGCACAAGAGAAGTACTTACATTCTTGTTGTCTTCCAAAAGCAGTCAAGACTGTGGGCGCGTACCCCATGATACAAAAAAGACCGTCACATGGTACGAAACCATAGCGAAGACATTCACATGACGGAACAGTGACAAGTTCGAGGAAACATGCAAGATTAATACCTGAACACGGACAGAAAAATGTGGACGCAACCTTCTTGACCAAGTTTGTATGTCCTGTTTGTGGTTTACCGTCAACCTCAAACACGCACGTAAACGGATTCAACCTACCAATCATTCAAGAATGTCAAGCTCCCAGTCGCAGTCCACTGATCGACATTCTCCTGCAACTTTTCTGCCAGGCTCGCCGTTCCCGAACCGGCTGGTACAAAAATGCAAAGGCGTCAGCCAATCGATTCACTTCCACTCTGCAATGAAAATGAAAATAGCACATACAACCAGGGTATCGCGCGCCATGTCGATACAACAAGTACAGACCCTGGATGTCACATCCTGCTGGTGGCGCTGCGTCTCCGTTGACCCCAAACGCACCGATAGGGACGCTGTACCAAGGCGATAGGTTGCCCCAGGAGCGGAAGATGCTAAAATCGGGCTGATTAGACGAAGAGTCGGGAAGCGACGAGTATGCGGGCGCGACGAGCGCTGCAGCACCCGTTTGTAGAGGTTGGGTAGGGGCGGTAGCAATGATGGCCGGTTCTGCTCCAGTAGGGGTTGGTCCTAGGTACCCAACACTGTCACGTAGGGTAGGAACAAGGAACTCAATATTAGACAGAGGAGCACGTAAAAATACGAAAGTGTACTTAGTGGGAAATAACTCTGGAAAGTCGTTGGTGGGTGAGGATGGTGGATAATTGTCAATGTAGGTTGAGCCAGCCCACGGGTCTCCACGAACATGGAGATTGTCCGTACTCATGCCATTGCTTGTCGTTCGTTCCTGAAAAAAGTGGCACCCATTCCCGGACAACGAGAAGTGGATGGAAAGGCACCCAAAGATACCTCCAAAGACAAAGGCGCCGAGCAGTTGTTTCAACCCATAGTTATGCGTGTGTGAGAGTCGCGAGTCAGTCACTGGAACAGCGAATTCTGAACCAGAGGCAAGGCAGCCTCGCTTACTGGCTTCGCAGCCGTTGTGGGCATCGAGACCAGGGTCGTATTCCTTGTAGTGGCTGGAGCTCATTCAGCTGAAGACTGTACTGTGTGAGTTGAG
>JBBPLP010000736.1:0-13539 GCA_038089875.1 Fistulinella prunicolor
CATGGATCGACTACGACAGATAACCGATTTCTTGAACTGTCAGCGATTGGCGAGGTGGCCACCCAGGACTTGGACCCGATGCTGGATGTTACGTGCGGAGAAAAAAATGGTTTAACATCGGCGTTGGTGGCTTCTAGCAACGCGGGTCGCGTCTTGTCCGAAGAGGAGATGACTTCCGATGTCGACGAGAGTGGAAGCAAAGACGAGCCAAAAAATGTTGAAGACGATGGGTCGTCTGGTATCGCTGCACAACGCGTAGACCTCTCAACAATGGAGAAGGATGAGAATTGTGTTCATGGATCACCCCGAGAAGCTGCTTTGCCTGACGTCCCTTGGCTCCTGCCACTCAGGCGATCTCAGAGTAGCGGACATCTGTGTAAGAAGCACGACATATTCGACGAGGACGAGGACGACGAGGGGACTAGCGGCGATTCCTACTGGACCGAGCAAGTCAACGCCAGACTGTCTAGCGAATCCAATTTCCCCCAGGCACCGTATCAATATGGTTTGTCTGATGGTCTTTCCTGGCCGCGAGAGGGGCGAGAGGACGAGACCGAGAACTGGCGCACACGAAGCTCACAGGCGACTCGCATTGCAGCGCCAGAAGAAGCGAGCGAGGCGGTGCAATGTCAAGCCAACGACGGTAGTACCAAGGTTCGCCGTTACTCATCACCGCCCTTGGATATGAATACGTCGCCCTCCCGCACTGGCAGGTATGTTCCCGCGTCACTCTCATTTCTACTAAAAAGGAAATTGATGGCGGATTTTGATCCGGCGACAAGCGGGGATGGATCACAGGGAATATATGTGGTGCCGCAAAAGCGTGGAAGGACGACGGGCGGCCGGTGTTGGTCTCCAGGATCAGGTCCACGACCGTCCCACTGCCATTCTGGTTTGGGGTTTTTCCCCTTTGGGAAGGCGCCTGCGTTGTTGACGCCCGAGGCGTGGCGACCAGGTTGTCTTTACATCCCTGATCCGCCGACGAACGAGTCGAGCCAGGCAGACGTGTGGTTGGATAGCGTGACATCTGTCGGCGGGTGTGTTGGTGTGTCTGCGACGGAAGGACGCACGTGCGGTGCTGGCGCAGCGGCTCAGGACGCGTCCTCACAAGGACCCCCGTTTTCACGGGATTTGCAGGATGGCCACGTCTCATGGCGGGATAGGCACGAAAATGACCCTGCGTCGAGGCGGTTCGTTTCTGTCCATCGACGAGCGGTGACAGAAGGATAAACATGTATTATTCACTGTTAGTGGACGTGTTTCTTTTTGTATTGATTTGTACAAGGCGGGCGGATTGTCATGAGATGACCAGTTTATAAGTTTCTAAGGATGATTGTCGATGCGACAACAGATTATTTAGTGTAGAGACAACCTAGATGGGACAGCCGCTTATCCTACATCCAGCAGCTTTTCCGTGATGTGGAAGTGATCTTGATGTTCTGTCAGAACGCATAGCTGGAGAGGGACATTTCACGGACTCTATGGGAGTTCTTGATCTGGGACCGATGCCTTGGGATCGATCGTCATCTTGGCCACCTGACCGTCTGCGTCCTGAATTTCCACCTCGATCGCTTGGGAGGGATCTCCTGATAGATCCTCCTCCACGACTTCTTTGACGTCGTCGAGGTGCATCACCTGCACCAACCAACGTGCGCCCTCGTCCCAACCTGCCGTCTCTGCTTCCCCAAGGGGCGTCCTACCCGCCGCATTTTTTATATCGATCATGTCGATCCCGGGACCACCGGGGAACTGAACGAGGGCCTGGACGACGTCGAGATGCTGATTGAGCGCAGCCCAATGAAGGGGCGTCGATCCGGCGTGGTTCTGCTGGACGAGCGCGTGCGGGGGGAGTCGGGGCAGGAGGTACGCGAGCACGTCTACGAGGTGTCGGCGGTCACCTGGGCGAAGTGGGGGGGAACTGACCCGTGTGGCCGTTTCCGGCGGCCATGTGGAGCGGTGTGTTGCCGTGGTCGTCTTGGATAGCGTGGAGGGCGTCGGGAGAGAAGGTGGCGATGTAGTGTTGGACGTCTGTGAGGTCGCCGTAGCGACAGCTGAGGAGGAGGTCGTCGGTGGGCGCGGTCATGACTACGACGCTACTGAACACTGGCAAGATGGCGATAGTGATGCTAATCACGTGATTCTCTTGTTTCATCATGTCATGAGAATTGGTCACCGATCTTGACTTATCCCCCGGGTCGTCCACATGGCTTCCCCATCTGCGCACATGAGGAACGTGGACTGGTTCCGTGGTATGTATACATATCTCAGCCCGTCTTCTTCCTTTCCCTCGCCCTCTTCCCCCCGTATTTATCTTGCTAGTCTCGGTACCGCGTGGGCGAGATGGCGCACACATCCCCTGCCGTCAACCTCGTCTGGGCACTCTTGTCGGTCATGGTACCCGTCTCTCGCGTTCGTCTCGGTTCACAGGCTGATCCAGGGCTGTCTGTATTCAGCTAGGCACTTTCCTCGTCTTCCATCTCTGGTCCTTTGACCGCTTTCAATGTCTCAAGTGAGTCGCCCCTTGTCCGTCACGACCAGGTCTAAACTGCACCCGAGATGGAATCACGGTCCATATTCGGGAGCGTTCAAGCGCGTCATGACGGTACGTCTCCCGACGCCCCAAAACGTCCTGGTGTCTGACGCGTTCTGCCCAGTACTCATATCTGCTGAGCATCCCACTGCTCATAATCTATGCCGTGGGGTTCTCCATCATAAAGTATACCTACGGGTTTACTTACATACCCGAGTACGGAAGTAAGACTTTCCACCCACCTTTTCTCGCGGTCGCTGACAGGCGAACAGTTATACCTACACCCTACGAATTGTGGAGTCCACTTGCGCGGAGCGCGATACTCCCATTATACCTCTCCTTCTCTATCGCCTGGGGACTCGAAATGTAGGCGTCTTGTTTGTCAGTCCGCGACGTCGACTGACTTCTCCACAGGGTCACGCACTTGGAAGGTATACGTATATATGCTCGAAATGGCGATTACGCCCAGCTTATCGATCAATTTTCGCTCCACAGAATTATGTTTCTGGTTGTTCGTCGTCCACTCCACCGCCGCCCATCAAGACTGGTTCCGGAGTCCATATTTCAAGACATGGGCCATCGGATCATGTGTCGCCATACTTGCAATGCCCTTGATCACCATTTTTACGCGGGAAAATGTGTTGAAGGTTCGTGACCGAGCATCGGCGGAATAAACCCCTAGTATTGATCAGAGTGGCAGTGCGAGGCATACACGTTCCTGGTCGGAGGGCTGGGAAGCTTCTCGTTAACGATATGGTTCCTGCCCGTTTTGTGGGCCTTTCCTTCCTTCCTTGCAAACCTCGTATGACTCTTCCCGTTTTGTCGATGTGTGTTCATGTGCTGATATTCCTGTGCAGAGACAACACGGCGTCGAGACCAATACGTTGGTTCGGCTGACCAAGTTTCACGAGCTCAACGTTCGTTGTTCCAAGCCTCGTCTTTTCGTGTTCTGACCCCAACTAGTTCATCCGTGTCGTGTTCCGGTTCCTATTCACCGTTCCACTCGTTATCCTGGGGATTGATGGTGTCCGACCCCATCAACATATCAATGATAAGATGTACGTGAACTCGGACTTGATCATGTGGACTGACGATTGACGTATGATGTGGATCAGGTTTCCAACAGGTGATATGCATCTTTTCTGATTAGAATCGGGGTGCTGAACAACACGTCCTCGTAAGATTTACTGGCTATCATCGCAGGTATCGGCTGCGTTGTTTCATCAGGAATCACGCTCGTCGTGCGTCTATTTCTATTTCTACATCCCCAGATACACGAACGGACGTTTATCCATGTACAGATCTTCTTCCCGCGTTCAATCGAAGGTGAGATCACGCTAAAAGAGCAGCAACGCTCGCGCCGAAAGGAACGCACGCAGGGGAGCATGTGGCAATGGAGCAGGGGGCACGCGACGCAGAACAGTGATGCGCATTCGTTCATCAGCGTCTCGCATTCCAAGGCAGACCTGGATCTGGATCAGTTCGAGGTGCCTCCATTTGGCATGCAACCGAACGTCGTCTCAAATCACCTGGGTGAGCTACCGTCGTACGAGATCGTGGCGGCACCGCCTCGGGAACACGAGCGCAAGCCGTCGATGAAGGCGGCGTTGGACAACGTGAATCAGTTCGGCGGGGCACTCTCGTTGCAGCCGAACCGTCTGAACCAGGCTGGGGATGTGGAGTTGGGGGCGGTGCTGACCGAAACCGAGGTCGAGTTGATGCGGGCGCAGTCGAAGCGAAGCGGGACTGTGCACAGCCTGGTGCATCATTGGCGGTCACCTATTGGTACGTGTATCGTACCATCGACTGTGGTTGCAAGCGGTGGGTGCTGATTCGGTTTCTGACGCGTGTAGAGATCGGACGGCCTTCGGTGGCGCGCTGGCAGCGGCACCTGTGACGTTGATTGTGTTGGACTGTGTTCGTCGTGATGGATGATGTGGATTGTTACTCTACTACTGTCGGTGTGCATTTTAATTACAGGTTGGGTGGATACGGACCGCATACTATTCGTTGGGCTAGTGTCACTCTCCGGCAACGCGTTTGGACCGATCACCGGCTCTTTCAGGTATCCGCATATAAGACGGTCGAGAAGAGACAGATCCAATTGTTGGACTCGGGGGAAACGCGGAATGTGGAACGCGACAGCGCTCCGAAACCTGAGTCAGACCAGGACCGCTTCCTTGTGCCACTTGCCACCAGTCAAGCACTCGCGCTCGCACCATATAAATAGGGCTCGCCCCGCATCATCAACCCACCATCAGTGGCATCGCGGTCTGTCTGTGGCGCTCTCGCTCATCAATACTCAGCAACCGCACGAAAGCGAACATGACAACCGGACCGGGGTCTGGGCCAGAAAGTTCCTCAGATTATCCCATCAGAAACTCCATCTGCACTTCCAGCTGATTGGTCAGCGCTTCCGAGCGACCTGCTGGTATCGACGAATGATTAATGACGGGCTAGCGGATCACCGGCACCTACGTGTCGGGGCGACGCCGGTGGTCGGAGTCTATCACCATGCCATGATCATGGCATATACACCCCCTCCGTTGTCATCTTTCGACAGGATTCCGGAGAGTGGGTGGCCCCTTTTGAAGTCGGTATCCTCACGCGCGCTGCAGTCCATGCGGGCGATGTACGGAACCAACATACTGGACACGCCAACCTCGGTAAATGTGAGGGCACGATAGAATTGATAGAATGGGCAGAATCCTATTATTGATGGAACGACAGGGGGCGAGCCTGAGGAATCTTGTTTTAGGAAGCTTCGGTATGGGAGTGTTTCGGAGTAACGTGGAAATGATTTGGGCAGACTTACTGACGACTCCGAGCCTCTTTTGATCGCGTCGTGCTTGCAATCCTCGGAGCAGGCACAAAGTTCACCTCAATTCAGACAAACACTCGAGAACCCGAGAAACACCAACTGAAACAGTGAGGTTGAGCTTGAACATACTGCGACTTCATTCTGTCTGTCGCAAGCGTTCCGGTGGGTGTCTGATCATCCAACCTCTTCGCTTATTGTACAAACACACAGCGTGAATTGTGACTTTGTGCTATAATTACAGTAGGACATGAATCAACAATCTTCACGGCCCAAGACAACATTACAGATGCTAACGACTCGACTCCAGATCATCACTTCATTGAGCCGAAAGGTATGGCATGTCAAGGACGTAACCATTTCCTCGATGGTCGTTGCGCGTGACAACTTTATCCCATCCTGTAGGAAGCATCCACGTGGAGCGTGCGTCGTCATCGGGACGGACCAAAACATAGTGCACGTTGACCGACACCTGCATTTCCGACGCCTTTCTTCTCCGGTGGGGGTCCATCTGGATTTGCTCCCGTTTGGAGCAGCGTTCGAACTCTCTCCATGATCTTGTGAATTATCACATAGCCCCTCGGTGAACCTCTATTCTCAGGAGATGTGGTCATTTGAAGGATCCAAATGTTAGCAGACTTGTTGGAAAAGTCAAGGTTCACCAAAAAGAATCAAAGAAAGGCAGGTTGGATACTATGGGAACGTAATATTGGTCGTTCTGAAGATCTACGGGAATGTTCAGGGAATCAAAGTAGGCCCGCATTCGCGGGATTTTGGGGAATCCGTCAGCTGGCAGAGCGAGGTCAGACAAAACAAAGCATGGATTGGAAACGTCGTGTGTTTGTAAGTCCATTTTTTTGAGGGGCCATGTGCCGTTATCAGCGGCTCCCATAATGGTACGGTGAGCAAATGCCTCGAAGAGCTGCCCCACAAGGCCTTTGGCCTCGGGAAGAGAGGAAAATAATCCAATCCACGAGCGCACTTCAGCTTCCCGTTCGGTGAAAAGTCGATCCGAGATCTGCTTGCCAATGGACACGGACCTGAATTCGATTTGCCACCCCGCTACGTTTTCGAGATCCTTTGCATGGTTGAGAGAGATAATGTGATGGTAAGTACTTGTTTGTGGGAACTGTTTTTTGGCACGTAGCTCCTGCACAATACCCTTCAGCTCCTGGAATGCAATTGAGAGTGCGTCTGCATGATACTCTTCTACAGCGCTGAAGTCGTCCATTGCTTTAAGTAGAGTTCGGAGAATAGGTCCAAAGCGGGCGATGAGAGCATCCAAAAGAATGTCGAAAGCATGGTCTGCTGAGTCAGGGGGGTCCTCTCCTTGAATTCCTTTGAGAAAGCGGAAGACACTGAGAAATGGTGTTTCCACATTTTCATCTCGCCAGTGCTCCACTGCATCGTGCAAGCGTTGCATGAAGTTTGGGAGCTCTGTATGGATCCGTATACTGCAAAGCGAGCACATTAGACACGAAAATTCCTGTTATCACATAGCATCTTACGAGGGTACGAGCTCTTCACGGGTCCATAGCGATAACCCAGTGAAAAGAGGGATTCGATCCTTCCGCCACGTGTCGTACCGGTCCTGATGGGGAGATAGAACTTGAACAGGGAAACACCATCTATTAACAGTCGCGACTATAGGAGGTTTGCCTCTCTGTACCATGTCGCAGAGTGACCAAATGAACGGAGATGGAGTCATATCAGTGGACGGGCCGGGAAGCTCATCGTCCGATGCTGCTGGTTCGGCGACATAAACTCCATCGTGGTAGAATAGGATGGACTGGGCGTTGGACGCATGCAATAGGATAACTTGCTTCATCTGCAAGAGACAGACGAGGAGGTACCAAATAAACACGGTCTTCCCTACAAACGAGGATCGAGCGACATGAACAGAAATAATAATGAAATGTGCGCACCGATTCCTGGTTGACCTGTGATAATTACTCCTGAGTCAGGCAGTGCTGCGGCCCATTTCCAAACCAGCCTCTCAGCTTGGACATAGCACTCGCGAATAAACAGACGGTTGATCTTGATGACCCCAGAGATAATCTGGCTGGGGCCAAGATCGAGAACTAGGGAAGCCGGATGGAGGGCATCTTCCTGGGCATTGCGCCACTTGTCTGCGAACTGTCGCCATCTTGGCCGTCCAGGTTTCCACCGACTACGGCACTCGTCTGGCCAGTCCCAATTGGCACGCTCTACATCATGAACGTGGTCGATAACTATGCCAGAGTAAATCATGCGTGCTCACCAGAGTTGACGGATGCAACGCTGTGGATTAAATCGTTCATTTCTGAAGCGACCAGGTTGCCGAGACAGGGGCCAATGTTATGTAGTCTGGTGTCATGTGCCCGTGTGCGACGACTTCCTAAAACAGGTTGTCCATCCGCCTGCAGTGCAACTCACTTCTTTCTCTCAACCTTCAATGAAGAGGAAAAGTCACTTCAGATTTACCTCCACACTTTCTCTTGTGTTACTAATGATAACTGATAATTTTTGTAGATTTTAAATTTAATGTCTGTAGTAGACAAGCATGTTCGTTTTTCCGGGCCAAAGCTAGAAGTCCGGTCGAATCAATCAGTGACTCGCCAGGCGCGAACCATCAACCCATGATGGGCCCATTCGGCCCGCTCTCTCCCCAGAACAAGGCCCCTAGTGCCAGGTTCGCTTGATAAGACGCCGGCCCCCAATTGTGTAGTGCTGCCCACTGGCTTGGAAAGACATGGCGCTGATGCAACGCTGTTCAGCTCAAAGATCTTTCGTCTGCAATTCGCAAAACTGACCAACATCCATTCGATGCTGGTAATCATGCAGACATCTGGCTCGGGGAATACATCGATCCAAGCAACAAACCCACAAAGTATGTTATTTATGCAGATCGACCACTTCGATCATTTACTCCCCCCGCTCGCGGTTGCCATCAAAGTTATTACGTCTGAATAAACGAAGCGGTTTAATGAGGTCCGTGGATCAATTGGAGCGGTATCTAGCTCCCATATACAAACCTGTATGACAGAAACTTCCAAGGCTATGGGCTACAGTGAATCACGATAACATCGTACCGTTCCTTGGAATCATGATCACTTCCGATATGTCCCGCCATTCAGCTTCTGCACTAGCGTCACCTTACTACGAAAATGGGTGCTTGAAAAGTACATAGCGGGCGACAACCTTGCGCTTCGCAGCAAGATGGATCTGGTAAGTCAGAAATCGTTATTATCCTCGGATATATCTGAGGTTACGCAGAAGTTATACCAAGTTGCCAGCGGACTGGCTTTCCTGCATGACCATCGGATTATGTACGGAGATATCAAACCGGTATACCCCTGGCCTCATATTGTGGCTTGGGGTCTTTTCAGGAAATCATGCTAATTAACGATGTTGGACAAGCGGCCCTCACAGACTTTGGTCTCTCTATCGTGCTAGAAATGTCAGGGATACACTTGTGACCCTCCGATATATGGCCCCTGAACTTTTGGTGGAGCCGACCACATCAGTAGCAATCCGACCCACTACTGCGACTGATGTATGGGAATTCGGAGCCACGGCGACGGAAGTAAGATCTCCCGGTGATCGGGGGGTCCTTGTTTTTTTCTTTGTTCGGTTTCTGACGGTGTAGAGTTCGGACGGCCTTCGGTGGCGCGCTGGCAGCGGCACCTGTCACATTGATTGTGTTGGACTGTATTCGTCGTGATAGATGATGGTCATGGATTGTTGGTGTGCATTTTAATTACAGGTTGGGTGTGTGTTGGATATGTGGGTACAGACCGCATACTATTGGTTGGGCTAGTTCAATCAGAGGTTGTCACTCCCCGGCAACGCGTTGGGCCGATCACCGGCTCTCTCAGGTATCCTATAAGAGGGTCGAGAGGAGACTGATCACGGAATATGGAACGCAACGGCGCTCCGAAACCTGAGTCAGACCAGGACCGATTCCTTGCGCTTGTCCCTAGTGAAGCACCCGCGCTCGCACCATATAAATAGGGCTCGCCCCGCATCATCAGCCCACCATCAGTGGCATCGTCGTCTGTCTGTGGCGCCATCGCTCATCAATACTCAGCAACGACCCTTCGAAAGCGAACATGACAACCGGGACGGGGTCTGGGCCAGATTCCTCAGATTATCCATCACAAATTCCATCTGGACTCCCAGCTGATTGGTCAGCGCTCCCGAGCAACTTGCCGGTACCGACGGATGACGGATTAGCCGATCACCTGCGTGCTGGGGCGACACCGGTGGTCGAGCTGCCCCCGTCGGTGTTGCTTCGGGCAACGACGGGGTTGTTGGGAAACGGGACCCTGGATGAGACGGTCGACCTGCGGGCGTTGTCGTTCGAAAAGCCGGTGTTGGTGTTTGTATATCCGAGGACGGGGAAACCGGGGGTATCGAGTCCGGAGGGGTGGGATGCGATTCCGGGTGCGAGGGGGTGTACGCCGGTGAGTAGGACCGCGTGATGGATAGATGCACGAGGCGTTCCACATCTCCATGCGTGACTGACGCATGATCAAACGTCAGGAACTGTGTTCTGTTCGAGATACGCTCACCGCGTTAAGGAATGCCCGACCAGGCGGGGTGCACGTCGTTGCGCTGAGCACGCAGTCGGCGGCGTACCAGGCCGAGGTCGCAACGCGGCTGGCTCTCCCGTATCCGATATTGAGCGACGAGGGGCGTGTGTTGTCCGAGGCGTTGGGGTTGCCAACGTTTGAGGCGGCGGGGATGGTGTTGTTGAAGCGGATCACGGTGTTGGTGTATGAGGGAAAGGTGGTCGGAAGAGATTATCCAGTGTTTCCGACGGACCAGGCGGCGAGCAGGGCATTGGCGTTGCTTCGTTTGCTTGACAAGTAGTTGATTACTATATCGAGTAATTCAATCAGACGTTCTCTTTGTCTTTCTCGTCACCAACAGCGCGCGGCGTCGAGCCCTCTCGTGGACGCTCTCGATGTGGTCAGTAACATGCATTTGTTTTGGAAATATATTGACTTGGACTCGTTGCAGCAAACATATCCTGAACGCACAGGTGTCCATACGGGCGCCGTGCTGCAAGCAATGGTTCGACTGTGCAGAATGCCACGCAGAAAAGCAGGACCACCAACTGAAGAAGACGACGGAGATGGCGTTTGCCTGCAAAAAGTGCAAAAAGGTGTTTCGCAAAGACATGGCCAATTATGAAGAGAGCGACGAGTATTGTCCGCACTGCGATAATCACTATGTGAGTGGTCCGATGGCGTCGTTGGCCTGTAGTGCGATTGACGTGTGTGGCAGGTCATCGATGCAAAGACACCCCAGGCTGTGGTCGGTGTCGAGGGTGACGATGCACGGATGGACGCACGGTGAGTTTGTTCACTCTATTGCATGTGCTTGCTGACATGCACCAGGATACTCAAGGACGAGCGCATCCAACAAGATCCAAAACGAACTGTCTTTCGACGGGACGACTTTTCAGACGTGTTGGGCTAAATCACGCACGCACTGTGGCAAGGAGACTTTCCTTTTTTGGATATGTCAGTTTTAGAGATGTGACGTCACAAAATGCAACCCATTTTCTCCTATTTTCCTCTTGGCCTGAATCAGCTGCTTCGATTGACTGGCCCCTCTTGATTGCATCCTTTATAAGCTGAGTCCTCTCCCATCGGACGCCGTCTCATCCTCTTCGCCATGGCCTACCAACTCGTCTACCCCCGTCACAACGGCGCTCTCAACCAGAACCCCCCCGCTGGTGACCGTCACATCACCACTCATGGCTCCGACTGGCTTTGGGCCGTCTTTTCAATCATGATCATTTGCTGGCTCGTTGCCTTGGGTTACGCCTATTCGGTCAGTACCCCTCATCCCCTACGCTCTCTTTGTTGATGTATTTTCTTCCACAGGATCGTAGGCACATTCGCATTTTTCACGTCATTCCTGCCATCGTGCTCGCGGTATCGACCGTTGCCTACTTTGCCATGGCGTCTGATCTGGGATGGACCCTTATTCGTTCAGAATTTGATAGTCATCCCACCCGTCAAATTTGGGTACGATTTTCGTGTGGTTCATGTACTTGTTCGTGCTCACAGGTCGCTTCAGTATGTTAGATACATTCAGTGGTTCATCAATGCGCCCTTGATCCTCCTCGCACTGCTGTCGTTTACGAGCATGTCTGTTCCTCAAATCCTCACCATCTTGTTCTTCTCCTGGTTCTTGGTGATCAACGGCCTCATTGGTGCGCTTGTCGCCAGTTCCTACAAGTGGGGCTTCTTCGTCTTTGGCTTGTTCGGTCTCTTCTTCATATGGTATGTTCCATATACGCTGCCTCCCTGTCGCAGCGTTGGCTCATCTTTCCCCGTACGCCAGGTATCACATACTTGGTCACATCCACCTCTTCCCATTCCGGGCTAATTTCCGAGCGGGTTATCTGGCTGGTGCTGGGTATATCTCCTTCATCTGGATGATCTACCCGATCTGTTGGGGTCTTTCAGAAGGCAGCAACACCATCTCGCCCACATCGGAGATGGTATTTTACGGGATCCTGGACATCATGTCTGGTCCAGTCTTCCTCATTGCCTTTATTGGATATCTGTCCACACTCGACGTACAAACGTTCCGTGACACCGCTTTTGGAACGACTAACAGAGGCGAGTATGAGCCGGCACCAGTTCATCCCAAGGGCGCTGCGCCAGTCGCCGGAGCGGCCCAAGCACCACCTCCAGCACCCGCACCCGCTAATGCTACTGCTTGATCACATGTGCTTTTTGAGCCAAGTCATTATGTTTTGATGTCTGCTTTCCTCTCATCGTGCGTCACGTTGTATTTTTTACTTTTTACTTTTATTTTTCAAAAGCTGTATTTTGCCCGAAATAATATGTACTACCTACTGTACGACGGTCATGGTCATCAATGCATGTCTTTCATTGTCAGCGAAGATGATTGATGTGAACAAGTGAGATGGAAGCGTGTCCTATAAAACACCGCCACGCATGAGCGCCGTGGGTGTTGGCAAAGACTGACACGGCCGGGCGTCGTCGTCGCTTGTCATTATTCATCCCACAGCCCAGGAACCCTAACCAAGTTTACTAAACCTAGTTCACCCCCCCAATTACACCCACCGCAGCCTTGTACCTCTCCTGCTGCTGCGCATTCGACGTATTACCACGACGACCGTTCAACAGACGACACCGCCGCGTTCGCCTGAGGTCCATCATGTCAAGTGCCCGTCGGCAGCCGTCTACGACCTCGCTGGCCAGATACGCCCGCACAACCTCTCCAGACACCTCTGTCCGCAACCTCGACTTTTGCAACGCTTTTTGGGGCTTGGGCGATGGCGGCGTCGACGTCCTCTTTGCACGCATGCGCGGCGCCGCTCGCACTATGGAAGAATTGCGTAATTTTTGGAAGGAACGGTATGTCGTTTTTCTCTCCGCTTGCGACGACGACAGACCACGTCCTCGTCCTGATCATGGCTCACCCACGCTCATGTCGTTGGTTTTTTAGATCGTCGATCGAGGAAGACTATGCGAAACGGATGGCAAAACTAGCCAAGATGCCGATCGGAAAGGACGAAATCGGGTATGTGCCTTGATTCATCCGCCTCGTCTTCTTCACTCTTTACCCTCGAGCGCTCTGGGGACCCTCGCCGCCATCATCATCGTCATCATCATTGTCGTTGTCGTTGTCGTTGTCCTCATCCTCGTCTTCGTCAAACAGGGAGCTACGCAATTCCATTGATACGCTCCGTCTCGAAACCGACAAGCAAGCGGGCTATCATTCTCAGCTCGCGCAACAAATCCGGACGGACCTCGAAGGCCAGGTCGGCGCGTTCGTCTCTAAACAACAACACCACAAAAAAGTGTACCAAGCCGCGATCGAAAAGGAGTTCAAGGTCAAACAGACACGCGAACAACACGCCAGCAAGGCGCGCGAAAAGTACGAGTCCGACTGTCTGCGCATCAACTCGTACACGGCGCAGTCGACGCTCGTGCAGGGCAAGGATCTCGACAAGATCCATCTCAAGCTCGGCCGGGCACAGCAGACGGTGCAGGTGAACGAGAACGACTATGCGCAGTTTACGAGGGTGTTACAGGAGACGATGCGGAAGTGGGAGCAGGATTGGAAAGCATTTTGTGATACGTGTCAGGATCTCGAAGAGGAACGGGTGGAATTTATGAAGGATAATATGTGGGCGTATGCCAACGCGGTCTCGACGGTG
>JBBPLP010000737.1:0-13510 GCA_038089875.1 Fistulinella prunicolor
TCAAGGCAGTGGATATGACAAGGCTATGGCACAGCCAAGCATAGGAATGCGCAGCATCATATGGAAGGGAAGAAAAGAAGCATCAGCATAGCCGAGCATAGCCCTACACAGCATGGAGATTAAAAGAAGGCTGTGAGCGCACAGGTAACGTGGTCTGGCTGCAAGCCACATGTACTAGACATGTGACCATGAAGGAGATTTTAAAGATAAGGTTAGGTGACAAGTCACATGACACAATAAGATAAGATCCGTCAAGGAAAAACAACTAAGTCCGAAAAGTGTCAGAAAGTATAGGGGTAAACAGTACTGGCCGTAACACTCCCCCCCTTCTGTGGTCAAGACTCTGAATCAACCGAGCATGGCACCTCTCTCGGAGAAGCTGAGTAAGGGTTGAACAACCTGAAGACATCGGAAAATTCCACACAGCAGAGTAAGTGGGGATTTGCTTCATGGAAGTGGGTGATGGCATCTTGGGCATTTCATAAGTTCGACTTCAATTCCCATGTGCAATCCTCCTCTGTGTAGCCTGCCCAATGGACTAGGTACTGGACCCCTTGTCCCTTCCTGTGCATGTCAACGATGTGATCTACCTCGTATTCCTCATCGCGGTCCTCGGTAACATAAACCGGGCCGGGATTGTACATAGGCTGACCGTCGAGCCTTTCCCTGAAAGGCTTTACGTGTGAGATGTTCACAACTGGGTGAATTCTCATGGAGCATGGGAGTTTCAAATGCACTGCATTGGTTCCCACCATCTTCAAGATGGTGTACAGACCGATCCATCATTCCATAAGCTTCTTGGATTCTCGCATCAAGCGAAGGTTATCTGTAGAGAGCAAAATGAGGTCATTTGTGCAGTACGGTGGGGTGTCCATCCGCTGCTTATCAGCTTGCTTCTTCATTGCAATCTGTGCCTTTTCTAGGTTAGTGCGCACTTCCGTGAGAGTTTTCTCCATAGTGATCGCCAACTCATCGGCCGCTGATGCCTTGGTCAGAATACCTTCAAAACCCATTCTAGGTGGGTAGGTACGAGTCACTTCAAAAGGTGTTTTCTTTGTGGAAGCCTGTTGCTTTGAATTGTAACTGAACTGTGCGAGTGTGAGCCAATTGCTCCACTCGTTCTGACGCTCATTCGTAAACATCTGGAGATACTGCTGGAGATCCCGGTTCATGTGCTCCATTTGACCATCTGTCTGTGGATGATGTACAGTAGAAAGCTTCGGTGTAATGCCTAAGCGGAGACATAAGGATTGCATCACCTGTGATGCAAATTGGGGTCCTCAGTCCGATTCAATCGAACATGGGAGCCCATGGTTGGCCCAAACTCTGTTTAGGTATAGTTTCGCCGTGTCTAGCGCGGTTACTGTCTTCTGAGTGGGAATGAATTTGACTTCCTTTGAGAAGCGATCAACCACCACTAGGATGGAGTCGAATCCATTCAAAAGAGGCAGATCTGTGATGAAATATGTGGAGATGTCTGTCCAGAAACCTGTGGGAACTTCTAGGGGAACAAGCTTTCCTGAAGGGGCTTGGTTCGACCCTTTGTGCCTCTGGCACATGGAACATCGTGAGACGTAGTCTCGTACTTGGGTGACCATTCCTGGCCATGAATAGGATCTTCTGATCAATTGGAGTGTCTTTTCGGCTCCTGGATGTCCGGCAACTGGCTTATTGTGGTGCAAACTCAGCATGTCTATCCAAAGGCCTTCTTTATCCAGCACAAACATGACACTTTCTTTGACGTAAAGCCCGTCTTTGTTAAGGAACCTATCATCTAATAGGTCCGTGATATCCGACTCTCGTAACTTGAGAGTGGCATTATAGATTAACTTCTTGAGTCTTTCGCTTTCCATTCATCGCCTTCCTTAATGCGGACGTTGTTGTAACCCCATCTGAGGTCCATCTTTGTAAAGAGCTTTGCTCCTTTGAGCTTATTGATGAGCTGGCCGATCAACGGTAGCGGGTAGTTGTTCTTCACCGTGTGTTCATTTAGGTAACGGTAATCCTGTACCATTCGCTTCTTTCCATCCTTCTTTGGGACGAAGAACACTGGTGATGTCTGGGGGGACTTTGAGGGTCGGATATACCCTTTCTTCAGTTGGTCATCGAGGAATGCCATGAGTTCTTCCTGTTCTGTCACGGAAAGGGGAATCAATCTACCCTTTTTAGATGCGAAGCTGTCCTTCAAATCAATTGCATGGTCCCAAGGTTTCCATAGCGGCATGCACTCAGACTCATGTTTGAGAAAACCTTTAGCCATTTATGGTATTGCTTTGGCACTAGTTCCTCAAGCATCTTCTCTGAAGGTTTGGGTTGTTCCATAGAAGCCCTGATGTGATACGCGTTCCATGCGTTCTCCTGTTCATCTTCTTCCAAACATCTGATTAGTACCAACTTTTCCTGAAGGAGGTAGCATGACTGGGAGCAACATTTCATAACGACTGTGCCTTTGATCCAATCTATATCGGGGTTGTGGTGTCTGAGCCACGTGTAGCCTAGTACGATCTGGTTCTTGCCTAGATCCATGACTTTGGTGGTGATATGCTCCCTGTGTCCCTGAAACTCTAGAATAATTTCCGCACTGTGGGTGATATTCCCTGCAGAGTTCTTAGTTCCATCAACGTTGTAAACGGGGATTGGGTGGCATAGGGGCTTGAGCATGAGAGCAAGCTTCTCAGCCCATTTGGCATCAATAAAAACTTCATTGGCTCCGCTGTCAAGCAGTGCCTTTGTGTCAGCAAACTCTTTCTTTGATCTGTCGGAGATCCGTACATCTAGGAGGATCTCGCGGTCAATAGTAGCCAAGCAAGTGTACACTTCTTCCAGGAATTCGTCTCTTTTAAGGATTTTTATTTGTTTTTGTGAAGGGGAATTAAGCACCGGCATTAAGCACCGGCCGCGCTCCAACTCAGTTGAAGACACCCCTTGGCATTGGGTAGATCCATCAATCAACTCCTGGTCTTTGACTTCTTCGACTTCTTCTTCTAATAGGGCGAACTGGTTACCCGGTGTGACTAGTCCACCTTGCCTTTTCCCTTAAACTCGTGATAGAAGATTGTGCGAATTTCTTCTCTTGTTTTACCCCTGATATCAGCCAGGGGATCTGCCGATTTGGAATTAAATGCAGTTTTTGTGCCAGATCCGGAACTGGGTTTCTTATCTTCCTCGTCATCCGAGGATTCTTCTGCTTTCTTGGCGCTGCGAAGGCGCTGTGATAATTTGCACTCCCTTTTGTGCTTTCTGCCGAGCCATTTGCACTCAGCGCATTGGTTTTTGGGTTTCGGGCATTCCTGAATCATGTGACCCTCCTTTCTGCAGTTGAAACAGCTGGTGGTCATGGTGGCTGTGTGGGCTTGGGACTTGTCCCTTTTGGGTTTTGACTTGTTGGAGTCCTTCTGGGCGGTGTGGGATCGGCGATCCATTGCCTCTTTTATTTTTCCAAAATTGAGCCTAAATGACTCCTGGATTTTGGCAATGTCGCGTAGCGACACGACCATTTCCACGACCGAGCTGGTGCATTTTCCTTGTTTGTAGAGCTCTTCGATGAGCTCGCATTTTGTATTCTTTTCCAAGAGCATTGTGCCTTGGACATCATCGATGTGTGCCTGCGTAAACAGGTTCCTCCACTTCGCCATGTAAGTATCGAAGTCCTGAGTCCCTTGCGAGAACTTGGTTAATTGCTTCCGTGCCCAGTCTTGTTGGAGCTGGGGGCGAAAGAGTGACTTGATGGCCATGGTTACACTTTCCCATGTATCGAATTCTGAGGTTCCTGCTTTGAGCTTGGCAAGCTCGGTTTCGGCATAGTTTGCATCCTTGGTGCCTTTTAGGCATGAGAGAATGGTGTATAGCCGGTTATGGACATCAGGGGTGTAGCGAGCCATTGCCCCCACTCCTGAGTTTATGCGGGAGAAGATATGGGGATGGCATGTCATCCATGCTTTCATCTTCATCCACCATTCTTCGAATTTCGCCCTGAAGCCATCGTACTCTCCTGGGTCTGAAAACAATTCTACTTTGGTCTTGGGTCTGCCTGTGTCATCATTGTAAGCGGCCCGGTGGTTTGTAAACCTATCTTCCACACGTGCTTGTGTTTCCCTTAGTTCTAACTCCGCTCGTTCTAGTAGACTTTGTATGTGTGCTTTGTCGTTTAGCAGGTCTTGTATTTGCATGGTTTGGGTGTTTACCATCTGAACAAGCTGGTTGATTTGGTCCTGAATGTCAGCCATTGTGATGATTTAGGAAGAGAAATTATATTCAGTGTTGTGCTAAGTACTCCTTGAGGGTTTCTTCAATGAGGACTTGGGGCGTAAGTAAGGTAGCTGTCTCATTGCTCTCGCAACCCTCTGCCTTTCTGGGTCTGCGGTGTACAAACGGGACCTGTGAAGGGGTCTGCATATAGTAGGGATGTACCAGTTCTCTGGTACGGGGGATGGTGTAAGGCTCAACAACGGGGAGCCAAATGGGGGAGAGGGGAGTCCGGTCTGGTAACCCGGATCGTAATATGGGGAGGGGGTCCTCGTAGGAGGGTAAACTAATGGGGGGAGATCATTGGGATCGAAGTCTGAGGTTGGCGTGAGCTGCCTTCCTTCTGAGGTGTGGTGGCTGATCCTCACATAGTTCTCGTCTGTTGCTTCCCTGTACAACTCTGCAAACTCCTGGTTCAGATAGGGTAAGGCAATATGCCCCGGGATCCCTCTGAATATCTCTCTCAAGATTTCGTCAACGGTGGTGTACCCTCGACCTTCTATCAATGACGGGGTTGACAATGATGGTTCTCTCGCTTCCTCCTTCACATGGTCTGTCTCCTCAGAGTAGCTGGACAGACTGCGTAAGGATCTCCTTGATCCACCTGTAGACACTAGACACTAGAGTGGTTAGTTCTTAACGTGCGTCCAGGGGTTCCTCGAGCGTAGCGTTCTTACTGTTGCTCTTCTCGACCTGAGGGGATGGTGAAGACTGTCGAAGGTGTCGTCAATGACAGGGGACTTTTGGCAATGCCTAGTGCAGCTCAGTAAAGAGCTCAGTGGTCGTCTGCATACCTAGCGAGTGTGGGAACGTCTGAGCACGGGCGAGGTTGGGTAGTCTTGTTCTAGTGAAACGACCGTCAAAACAACCAATGAATAAATCAAAGACTGCAGCTAAGGCAGCTTGATGTAGAAGTGAGGAGGCAGTCAGGCCAAGAGATTGTCTCAATGGGAAATCTCCAAGAGAACAAGACTGGGGAAACCAGCCTTGAACCCAGAGGGTTTATATACTACTCTAGGGTTTGTACATGTTTGAACGGGATCTACCGATACAATACTATAACCATCCAGGCTGTATGTAGAATATTCTTAAGGAAGTCCATCAGAATGCATGCTGCACTCAAGGCAGTGGATATGACAAGGCTATGGCACAGCCAAGCATAGGAATGCGCAGCATCATATGGAAGGGAAGAAAAGAAGCATCGGCATAGCCGAGCATAGCCCTACACAGCACAGAGATTAAAAGAAGGCTGTGAGTGCACAGGTAACGCAGTCTGGCCACAAATACTAGACATGTGACCATGAAGGAGATTCTAAAGATAAGGTCAGGTGACAAGTAACATGACACAATAAGATAAGATCCGTCAAGGAAAAACAACTAAGTCCGAAAAGTGTCAAAAAGTATAGGGGTAAACGGTACTGGCCATAACAGGTTAAGATTTCAAAGAAAGAGGTGATCTGATCAAAATTCTCACTATAGAATGGGATTACTACTGCTCTTGCCTCCTTGAGATTCACCATCTCACTGTTGATCAAAATGACCAACAAGAACCTCACTCGACATGAGCTGGAGCTTTTAACAGCCAAGGTGGACAAGTACCCCTTGCAGAAGGCGGCGATAGAGAATCTGGGGTGGTGGTGGTGCCTAGGGGAAGACCTGCCAGAGCAGTGGCCAATGCCAAAACCATTCGGTGTTCCCTACGCATCAGATGCAAGGAAAGGAGAAAATCCCTGCATCCCTACTAGTGTGATTTACCCTCTTACTTTCATTCATTTGTCCATGTTTGATTTCTGCAATTTCTATACTCCGTACCATCCATGTAAAAATAGAACTATAGAGTTTATAGATGATGTGACCCAGTTACCAAACAACTCATACTATTTTGCGGAGACCTTTTACCTCGCTTTTGAGCAGTTGGCTACAAAGCCTTTACCAGAATGGTACTGCAAGCGAGAGGCTCTATATAGTTCATCATGGTCACGAGTTGTGGAATCATCAGATGATGAAGAAGAGGAAAGCACAGAGGAATCAGAGAGCAATTCAGAAGAGGAGATAGAGGAGCTATTAGGAGAGGACTCAGGACAAGCGAAATCTTCTTCTTTTTCATCTTCATCTTTACAAACTGAAGTTGACCTTGCGTCTCAGATAACTCTCTCTTGGTTACTCTGATACCATGTCCGACTCATTCAAACTCCCTCAATCCATTCAGGTCCAACTTGTCTGCCTCACTGGTTCCTCCAATTATATTGGATGGTCTAGGCTCATAAGCAACATCTTGGTCATGCTCCAATGGTCAGAGATCATCAAAGGCTCTTCACTATATGCCTCCCAGGCCGACCAGAACAAGAAAGATGCCTGGATTGCCAAGGACCGGCAGGCTCAGGCCTTCCTGATGGTTTATATGGACAGCTCACTTTAGCATCTAACCTAGGAAACTTATGTTCCTGTAGAAACTGTCACCCATCCATCTCTCACAAAAGCACTCTGGGATAGAGTTGCTTTACTTTTTGCCCCTAGAGGCATAACAGGACAGTTCTATTCTTTTTCAGAACTGATCCAATACCGCATTCCCAACACCACAGATCTCTCAGCGCATCTGAACAAGATTCAGTTGCTTTACTCTGATCTCAGCATTGCTGGATTAGACCTTCCTAACAACCTCAAAGCGATGATCATGCTCAATGCTTTACCTTCTGGTTTCCAGAATACGGTTTCGACTATAGTCCAAACCACCCCTATTGCTGACTTTACACCAGATAATGTAATCCCCAAGATCTTATCTGAGGCAACTCTTCACTCTACAGGCTGCTCTTTAGCAGCCCAAATCTCTTCTGCTGATGCTAACCATATTTCTGCGGTGAAGCGCACTCCTAATAACCCACATTGTGAACATTGTGGAGGTGCACACCTTTCTGATCATTGCTTGAAAGTTTATGGCAAGCCCTCTTCAGGCACCAAACCTTCTGGGAATCGTTCTCAGAAGAGACCTCAGCAGAATGCTGGACAGGTTCCTCCCCAAGGCAAACACCAGAAGGTGAATGCCTATAAGGCTTGCCAGCAGAAGAAGGATCAAAAAGGCAAAGGGAGAGCTAATGAGGTTGATGGAATCGCCCATGCTGTTGATGGCATGGATTTAGAGGATAAGGAAGAGGAGATGGGATGCGGAGAGATAGATGAGGAAGCAAATTATCACTAGGATGGTGACTTAGATGATGACAGGTTCAAATCCATCGCTGGACCCTCAAATGTCCAGTCCTTTTGAGCCAGCTCCCTTCCCCTTACACTCTCTTGAAGGAGGAAGTGGAGCAAAGACACCTACCAAGAGGACCACTCAACCTGCGAAGCGCAGAGACCACAAACCCGTAGAAGCATTCTATGGAGATACCAGACAATATGCCGATGGTACCTGGAAAGGAAAAGGTACTGGTCGAGACTATGTGGTTTGGGATAAGAAAGGGGCTTATGATGATGTATGCAGACACTATGATGACAAATGTGATTGGAGTTATAACTGGTATCCTGTGCATATTTGTGCTTTGACTAAGGAGAAAGCTGAGTTTTATCACACCCATTGGTTGGTTGATAGCGGTTGCTCTCACCACATCTCACCCTTTCTGGATGACTTCTCCAGTCTTTCCAATTCAAAGAAAGGTGCAAAGACTGCCAATGGAGATCAGCTAGAGATGACTGATCCTAGAACCATTGTCTTCTATCAGGAGATGAAAGACAAGTTCACTAAAGTTGTCTTACATGACATTTGGTTTGCTCCTTCTGCTTCTCATCACCTTTTGTCAGTCACTGCACTCACCACTAAAGGTTTCAAGTGCAAGATTACGTCCAGTACCATGCTTTGGGACTTACAAGGACGTCTGGTGATACAGGCCTCTGCCTTATCTCCAGACTCATGGCTCCATTGGTTTCAGTCCACTCTGATCACTCCAAATGGCACCATCAATTCATTGCAGGAAGAGAACTCATCTAGTCTCTGAAATGACCAACGAAACAACCAATGATAAATTCAAAGATTGCGATGAAGGCAACTTGATGCTAGATATAGAGAGGCTTGTCAGGCCAAGAGATTGTCTCGAAGGGAAAACTCCAAGAGAACAAGACTGGGGAAACCAGCCTTGAACCCAGAGGGTTTATATACTACACTAGGGTTTGTACATGTTTGTACGGGATCTACCGATACAATACTATAACCGTCAAGGCTGTACGTAGAATGTTCTATATGAGTCCATCAGAACGCATGCTGCACTCAAGGCAGCAGATATAACAAGGCTATGGCACAGCCAAGAATAGGAATGCGCAGCATCATATGGAAGAGAAGCAACAGCATAGCCGAGCATAGCCCTACACAGCACGGAGATTAACCAAAGGCTGTGAGCGCACAGATAGTGAGGTCTAGCCTCAAGTCACATGTACTGGACATGTGACTGCGAAAGAGATTCTAAAGATAAAGTCAGGTGACAAGTCAGGTGACGTGATAAGATAAGATCCATCAAGGAAAAAAACGACTAAGTCCAAAAAGTGTCAGAATGTATAGGGGTAAACAGTACTGGCCGTAACACTGCCCCCCTTCTGTGGTCGAGACTCTGAATCGACCGAGCATGGCACCTCTCTAGGGGAAGCCGAGTATGGGTTAAACAACCCGAAGAGATTGGAGAACTCCGCACGGCAGAGTAGATGTGGGTTTGCTTTGTGGAAATGGGCGATGGCATTCTGGGTGTTATGTAAATTTGACTTTGATTCCCAGGTGCGATCCCCCTCCATATAGCCTGCCCAATGGACTAGGTACTGAACCCCTCGTCCCTTCTTGCGCATGTCGACGATGTGATCTACCTTGTAATCTTCATCGCGATCCTCAGTAACATAAACCAGGCCAGGATTGTACGTAGGCTGACCATCAAGCCTTTCCTTGAAAGGCTTAACGCAAGAGATATTCACAACCAGGTGAATTCTCATGGAGCGTGGGAGTTTCAAATGCACTGCATTAGTTCCCACCATCTTCAAAATGGTGTATGGACCGATCCATCATTCCGTAAGCTTCTTGAATTCCCGCGTCAAGCGGAGGTTATCTGTGGAGAGCAAAATGAGGTCATTTGTGCGGTACGGGGGGGTGTCTGACCGTCACTTATCAGCTTGCTTCTTCATCACAATTTGCGCTTTCTCTAGGTTAGCGCATGCTTCTGTAAGGGTTTTCTCCATAGTGATCGCCAACTCATCAGCCGCTGGTGCCTTGGTCGGAATACCTTCAAATCCCATTCTAGGTGGGTAGGTACGAGTCACTTCAAAAGGAGTCTTCTTCATGGAAGCCTGTTGCTTTGAATTGTAGCTGAACTGTGCGAGTGCGAGCCAATCGCTCCACTCATGCTGACGCTCATTCATGAACATCCGGAGATACTGCTGGAGATCCCAGTTCATGCGCTCCGTTTGACCATCTGTCTGCGGATGGTGCGCGGTGGATAGCTTCGGCATAATACCTAAGCGAAGACACAAGGATTGCATCACCTGTGATGCGAATTGGGGTCCTCGGTCTGATACTATCAAACGTGGGAGCCCATGGTTGACCCAAACTCTGTTTAGGTATAGTTTTGCCGTGTCTAGCGCGGTTACTGTCTTCTGAGTGGGAATGAATTTGACTTCCTTTGAGAAGCGATCAACCACCACTAGGATGGAGTCGAATCTGTTCGAAAGGGGCAGATCCATGATGAAATCTGCGGAGATGTCTGTCCAGGGACCTGAAGGAACTTCTAGGGGAACAAGCTTTCCTGAAGGGGCTTGGTTCGACCCTTTGTGCCTCTGGCACGTGGAATGTCGTGAGATGTAGTCTCGTACTTGGGTGACCATTCCTGGCCATGAATAGGATCATCTGATCAACTGGAGTGTCTTTTTGGCTCCTGGATGTCCGGCAACTGGCTTATCGTGGTGTAAACTCAGCACGTCTATCCGAAGGCCTTCTTCATCCAGCACAAACATGACACCTTCTTTGACATAGCGTCCGTCTTCATTAAGGAACCCATCATCTAGTAGGTCCGTGATATCCAACTCTCATAACTTGAGAGTCGTGTTCTGGATTAACTTCTTGAGTCTGTCCCCTTCATCCTCTATCCGAACTGTTGTTTCAGATTTGTCCAGGGTAGAACTTCTAATTCCGGTGGAGCCGAAGCCCCTATCTCCTTGTGACGTGTCATCTAAATTGTCTGCCTCCTGAGGTGTGCTCATGTCAACCTTTTCGAGTATGAGTTGGGCGACTCAATTGCCTTTCTCCACTATGAAGTGCTCTTTTGACAGATTAAAGAGCATGACTTTGACGCTTCCTGTATAGTCTGCGTCGATGACTCCTGTGCCAACGTGGATGTTCTTTTTGACAGCTAATCCGCTCTGCGGGGCTATCCTTCCATATGTACCTTCTGGTACCACGATCGCGATCTGGAGATCTATGCAAGCCGATCCGTGAGCTGGCACGGTGACTCCTTCTGCTGTATACAGGTCATGTCCGGCAGCACTTTGCGAACCTCTTGTGGGTAGCCTGCCATCTGACAAGAGCAACTTGACTCCGAAAGATCTGATCTGGTCCGGGGAAATAATGCGCACTTGGCACATTACCATATCTTCCTCGTGAGAGGGAAATACTATAGCTTCTTTAGGGATCATGGTGATTCCCTTGTTATCATCTTCAATACCGATGGCATGGTCTTCTCGGCGACTGAGTGTGTCGGCTTTACCCATGGTGGACCCAGCCTTGTGGTACCATTTGAAGTTGAATCTGGTTAGATACTGCGCCCAACGCGCTTGGCGTCGGTTGAGGTCTTGCCTCATGGTAAACCATTGCAGGTTCTGATGATCGTTCCAGATCTCAAACTCGTGTTTTGTGCCTTCTAGATAGTGGTGCCATACTTCTAACGCTCTGATCGCGCTTAGCATTTCCTTATCGGCTACAGGGTAGTTCCATTCCGTTTGAGAGAAGGAATGACTATAAAAGGCAACTGGGTGCCATTTGTCTTCAACTTCTACCGAGAGCACTGCTCCGGTTGCGTAGTCTGATGCATCGCTTTCAATGCGGAATTTGGCTTCATTATCGGGGAAGGCTAGGATGGGTGCCATGGTAAACTTCTTTTTCAGCGTGTCAAATGCGTGTTGTTGCTTCTCGCCCCATACAAAGGGTTCGTCCTTCTTTGTTAGGTCATTAAGTGGCCATGCAATGGCGGCATAGTCCTGTATGAACCTTCGATAGAAGTTAGTGAGGCCTAAGAAGCTTCTTACACCATGGAGGTTCTTCGGCTGTGGCCATTCCAAAATGGCTTGAACCTTTGCATCATCCATCTTAATGCCATCTGTTCCTACGATCATGCCGAGGAAATCTACTTCTGTGGCACTAAACGTGCATTTTTCTGGTTTGACGAACAAGTCATTGTCCTCTAGACGTTGGAGAACTTCCTACACGATCTTGTCATGTTCTGCTTGGTCGTCAGTCTTCGTAAAGATCATTAGGTCATCAATATAGATGACTACAACATGGTCCATGTCTGCGAAGATTTCATTCATTATCGCTTGGAAGGTTCCAGGGGAATTGCATAACCCGAAGTACATGACTAAGGGTTTGAATGTGCCTCTGAAGCAGACGAAAGCAGCTTTCCATTCATCACCTTCCTTTATGTGGATGTTGTTGTAACCCCATCTGAGGTCCATCTTTGTGAAGAGCTTTGCTCCTTTGAGCTTATCAACGAGCTGTCCGATCAACGGCAGTGGGTAGTTGTTCTTCACCGTGTGTTCATTAAGATAGCGGTAGTCCTGTACCATCCGCTTCTTTCCGTCCTTCTTCGGGACAAAGAACACTGGTGACGTCTGAGGGGACTTCAAGGGTCGGATGTACCCTTTCTTCAGCTGGTCATCAAGGAACACTGTGACTTCTTCTTGTTCTGTCACGGAAAGGGGAATCAATCTACCCTTTTTAGGCGCGAAGCTGTCTTTCAAGTCAATTGCGTGGTCCCAAGGTTTCTGTAGCGGCATGCGCTCGGACTCGTGCTTTGAGAAAACCTTTAGCCACTTATGGTACTGCTTCGGCACTAATTCCTCAACCGTCTTCTCTGAAGGTTTGGGTTGTTCCATGGAAGCCCTAATGTGATACGCGTTCCACGCGTTGTCTTGTTCGTCTTCTTCTAAGCTTCTTATTAATACCGACTTTTCCTGAAGAAGGTAGCACAACCGGGGGCAGTGTTTCATAATGACTGTGCCTTTCACCCAGTCTATATAGGGGTTGTGGTGCCTGAGCCACGTGTAGCCTAGTATGATCTGGTTCTTGCCTAGATCCATAACTTCGGCAGTGATGCGCTCCCTGTGTCCCTGGAACTCTAAGATGACTTCCACACTATGGGTGATGTTTCCTGCGGAATTCTTGGTTCCATCAACATTGTAAACGGGGATAGGGTGGCGCAGGGGTTTGAGCGTGAGAGCAAGCTCCTCAGCCCATTTTGCATCAATAAAAACTTCATTGGCTCCGCTGTCAAGCAGTGCCTTGGTGTCGGCAAACTCTTTCCTTGATCCGTCTGAGATCCGTACATCTAGGAGAATCTCGCGGTCAATGGTAGCCAAGCGGGTGTATACTTCTTCTGGGAATTCGTCTCTTTTAAGGATTTTTATGTGTTTTTGTGAAGGGGAATTAAGCACCAGCATTAAGCTCCGGCCACGCTCCAACTCAGTCGAAGACGCCCCTTGGCATTAGATAGATCCATTGATCGACTCCTGGTCTTTGACTTCTGAGACTTCTTCTTTTAATAGGGTGAACCGGTTACCTGGTGTGACTAGTCCACCTTGCCTTTTCCCTTGAATTCACGATGGAAGATCACACAAATTTCTTCTCTTGTTTTTCTCCTGATATCGGCCAGGGGATCTGCCGATTTGGAATTGGATGCGGATTTTGTGCCAGATCCAGAACTGGGTTTCTTTTTGTCCTCGTCATCTGAGGACTCTTCAGCTTTCTTGGCGCTGCAAAGGTGCCATGAGAGTTTGCACTCCCTTTTGTGTTTTCTGTTGAAAACTTATGTTTCTTTTATTCATTTATATTCGCCTTTCATCCCTATTGATTAGATTAAATCTGTCAGAGGTTCCGGACCGTTAATATGACCGGAATTACAAAGGTAAGTCTAGACCCTTCTATCTTTGTCATGGTCTAGACTCTTGTCATCTTATATGACATATAATCACACCACTATGGCGTGATATGATAGTATTGATAGTGACCTATAGCGTTATTCGCTCTTAT
>JBBPLP010000738.1:0-13493 GCA_038089875.1 Fistulinella prunicolor
AAGCATACCTGAACAACCTCGCACTATATCACCCTATACGGCACCAGCGGCTCGGGGGAATGGAGGATCTTGACGAAGCCATCATGCTAGGGAGAGACGCACTAGCGCTAAACCCGCCGGGGCACCCATCTCGCTCGACATTTCTGAGCAACGTTGCATTTTATCTTTCCACTCGGTACGGACGGCTCGGGGGAATGGAGGATATCAACGAAGCTATAATGCTAGGCAGAGACGCACTGGCACTTCGCCCCCCAGGCCACCCATCTCGCTCGACATCTCTGAGCAACATTGCACTTTATCTCTCCACTCGGTATGAGGGGCTCAGGGGAACGGAGGACCTGGACGAAGCCATCATGCTAGGTAGAAATGCACTTGCACTCCGCCCGCCGGGGCACCCAGATCGCTCGACATCTCTGAACAATGTTGCAAGTTGTCTCTCTACTCGCTATTTGCGGCTCGGGGGAATGGAGGATCTTGACGAAGCCATTAAGCTGGGGAAAGATGCACTAGCGCTAAGCCCACCGGGGCACCCATCTCACTCAACATCTCTGAACAACGTTGCAATTTATCTGTCGACTCGATTAGAACGGTCGAATCAGGGGAAGGATACAGAAGAGTTGTTCAATGTCTACACTCAGATAACACAGATATCCCACAGCCCCTCTTCCACTGATCTATCTGCCACCAGAGCATGGGTACACACGGCCGAAGACTTCCAGCATTCCACAACACTCCTCGCTTATGAAACATTTCTTCGATTACTTGTACATCATGTGGCTGCTCTCCCATCATTACCTCAGCATATAGACATCCTCAAGGACCTCGCATCGTCACTCGCAATAGATGCCTTCTCTGCCTGCATCCGCAACCGCTCTCTTACTGCAGCCATTGAACTTCTGGAACAAGGACGGGGCGTCTTTTGGAGTCAACTTAATCGTCTTAATGCATCACTTGATGAAGTTGCAACATCAGGCTTTCCGGGAATGACGTTAGCGGAACAGTTCACCCAACTAACCTCACTCATTCGGAGTGTTCTTGGCTCTCCTGGTTCAGATCAGCACGAGCGTTTGTGCCATCTGAACGTTGAACTACAAAGAGTAGTGATTGCTATTCGCGAGTTACCCGGTCTCTCACGCTTCCTCCTGCCCTCGCTCTTTTCGGAACTCCAACAAGCAGCCAGCGGAGGGCCCGTCATTATTGTGAATGCGAGCAAGTACGGCTGCGACGCCCTCATCATCTTACTCGACCAGGACCCCGTACACATCCCATTGCGGATCACAAAAGCAGATGTTGGAAGGTTATCGTCGCAACTTCATACCTGGACTGCTCGCGCCAAGTTAATGGAGGTGACAACACATCTCGCAGCTATTCTGCGGGAACTCTGGGATAAAGTGGTTTCTCCCATCGTCGACTTCCTTCGGACGATCCTCCCGTCTCACTCACGTATCTGGTGGTGCCCCACAGCCGAGTTCTCCCTTCTCCCCTTGCACGCTGCCGGACCATTTAGGAAGGGTCAGCAGAGACTTTCTGATTTTTACGTCTCGTCTTACACTTCCACGCTGACCGCCCTTATCCGTGCCAGACGGCACGAACTGTCAAACTCTTCAAGTGTAGGGCAAAGCTTCATCGGTATCGGTCAAGCGAAAGCCATTGGAGAGAGTGAACTCCATTCAGTTGGGGCGGAACTGGCAAACATTGGCCAGTGCGTTGATGGCTTCACCGCATTCACGCGTATTGAAGGCCCAGATTCATGCATCTCCCGAGTGGAAGACGAGTTAAAGAAGAACCAATGGGTTCATCTTGCATGTCATGGACTCCCGAACCGGAAAGAACCGTTCAAGTCCGCGTTTGCACTCTCCGACGGTCACTTTACGATCGAGCAGATCATGCGATGTCATCTACCAGACGCCCAGTTTGCATATCTTTCGGCGTGTCACACGACTGTCGGATACGAGAAAAGTCCGGACGAAATGATCCATCTTGCGTCGGCGATGCAGTTTGCAGGGTTCCGTTCGGTGATCGGGACGATGTGGGCGGTGGACGATGATCAAGCGAGGAAGGTCACGTCGATGTTCTACGAGAACATGGTGGGCGAGTCGGGTCGTTTGGATCATACCCGTTCGGCATTTGCGCTTCACAAGACGATGAGAGAAGTGAGAGGTATATCATTTGACCAGCGGATTCTTTATGTACACATTGGTGCCTAGTATTAGTATATCCTGTTTTGTATTATACCTTGTCATTGGCAGGCTCGTTCTTCATTTCCTCTGTTCGATTCCAAGATCACCCGACAAGTTCATTTCATATGTCTTCCCGACGAAGATATTTCGTACATTGTCGCCCTCGCCATTGATGCCATCTATTGTCAGACTAATACACTCATCCCAACTACATCCGATCTCGGAGAATTGAACCTGTGAACATATGCCATTGAACAAAGGAACGCTACTACATCAACGCTCAAATCAAACTTGGTAGGAGGCTTTCGTTTGCTATTCGGCGTTTTGTAGGGTGATGAGCTCGGGAGGCCTGGCGAGGGCCAAAGTACTCAGTGTTGGCAGTGTCGGCGTCAAGCCCGGGCTCATGGCGCGTGCCCGGTCACATATACATCGATACAATCCGTTCAATGACTTGGTTCCATCCGACAAAGTTGGCTGATGATCATCCTGGTAATTAAGTGCTTCAACTGCCTCTGAGTTGGAGACGCGGTAAGGACGTTCAGAACAGGGAAATCTGAAGTTGACTCCTAACATCTTTGGGGTAAAGGGTTATTATTCTGGGTCCCAGGTTAGTCGACGGTATCCGACATGTTCATGAGGCCCTCCTCGGTATGGCGGGTACCTGCAATACCTGCAATACACCCTCTGAATAGATTACCACGGTTTGTAGTGAAATCCCATCGACCCCCACCCCATCGAACTTGGAGCATTAGTAGTAGCCCTATTCAATTTCGCCAGCCGACGCGACTTTGAAAGAATTTAGGATGCGCAAATACATTGCCTAGTATTTACCATAGTGGCCTACGTACCTTCCTTATAAGAGTTTCCCTGCCAGCGTACTTCAATGATGCTAGTGGTCTGGCATGCCCAGAACACTGGGGTTGTGCCTATCGAAGTCCAGGCCAGGCCCTGATGCGGATACTAGTAGAAAGTGTAGTAGCAGTTGACACTTGCCGCGAGTGCGCTACCGCCGTAGTACTAGTAGCTGTGGAGGAGTCTCGCGAACGGGGCGAGAGTGCGCGTACAGAGACACTGGCGAGTCTTCAATGTGCATACTCGCGAGGCTCATGCGCGGGCAATGAGCACGGGCGGTCATGTCGGTGAGTACCTATTAAAGAGTCGAACTTCACCAATTAACAATATCATTTGCCTATAGCCCCGCTCGCCCAGCTCGCTGAGGGGTTCGGCTTGTAAAATACACAAGCTGGCCTTGGACCCAAGTACTAGGCCCTTCGAAGTCTAGTACGGCCGGGGCCCGGGCCGAGGACCTACGGGCTCGCTACGAAGGGGCCTGGCCTGACAACTTGAAACCACTACATCTTGACAAGCTTGCGCCGACACGAGCCAGCTACATATTCCCAAGTTCATCTCTAACAGAGCCTGGAATGCTCCAGAAGATCACAAGACGGGCGTATGGATTGGACTTCTAGGGCGGCCTCGGCGGAGGTGTATCGAAAAATGGTGCACGTGACTGACAGGGGCGCAATGTCACTTCTCGAAACGGGCGCACCCAATTTAAAAAACAGGTGGCACCGCTCACCGCTCAGGAGCTCTCGGCGTAATCATCGACGTCAGCGATATGCGAGCGGGTATATGAACCCCTCCTCTCGTTCCCCAGTCTTTCATCGTGCCCACCACCCGTCTCTGCGAACCTTACCAGCGATCACATCACCATGTCCTTGATGCGCTTCTACTACGACCCTTTCTCCGAATTCGACCGTCTCTTTGACGATGCCTTCTCCTCGCGCTTCTTGCGCCCCGGCACCGAGACCGGACGTGAGCTGTTCAAGCCCAGGTACGTCCCGCCGTAGACAGCCCCTATACGTGTCTTATCTCCCGTGCGCGTCCCCGGGGGCCTATGCTGACGTCGAATGGGCTGGGTTATAGGATGGACGTCCATGAGAACACTGAGAACAATACCGTGACGGCGACGTTTGATCTCCCGGGCATGACCCGAGAACAGGTCAACATCGATATCAACCAGGACCGTCTCCACATCTCGGGCGAGAGTAGCGCTGCTCAGCAGACTGACGAGCGCGGGTATACCGTCCGCGAACGGTCCTGGGGCAAATTCTCTCGCACCTTGATGCTTCCTCAGGGCACCAAGGTGAGTATTTGGCTGAGATCATTGTGTCTGAATCTCGAGTTGACGAGATTGGCATCAGCCCGAGGATGTCAAGGCAAAGATGGAACATGGAGTGTTGAATATCACGTTCCCCAAGGCTCAGCAGCAGCAGCCCAAGCGCATCACCATCGACTGAGCGCTTCATCACTGACCGACGTTGCCTCCAACGACAAAAGAAGAGAAGGGTTTGCATCGCCATGTAATCTAAAGGGGGCCGTCGTGTATATATTAGTCTGCGTCTTTTGCAATGAACTGGTTTCACATTCATGAAGAACAAAAGATCTATGCAACCTACGATGTTCATGCCTTCACTCGCTTCCTATTTCCTTACGGAAAGGGCTAGCGATTCTACGATATAACTGCTTCATAAACGTCCAAAACTCGTCCCCATATGCGTAGTACAACGCGCCGAACGTTGCTCCTCCAAGATGTGCATAATGGTCGAAAAGTCTAGCGTGTTATCTGCGTTCAGCGATCGTCCAGCAAGGAATCAAAACAGAACTCACTTCCAACCACGAAGGACGCCAACGACGTCCGCTAACACGAGCGCACCCACGCCTGTGGTGATTGAAACGCTAATAGGCACGAAAATCGGCTGGACTTGGGCATCCGGGAACGCTAGGGCGGTGAGGGTGACTGCGGCATATATTGCACCTGATGCCCCCAACGAAGGCAAGACTTTCCTTGGTCCTTCCTGTGCCGCGTCGCCGACGAGAGCGGTCGCCGCTGGCGACGACCGCACTGCAGCTTGTTTGGACAGGTGAGCCAAAAACCGGGGATAAAGAACTTTGACGGAAACGCCATGGCTGAGAAGTCCAGAGAACAGGCCAGCTGATAAATGATGAGTGCGAAAAGACGCGCAAGGCAGCGGATACCGTACCAGAGATGAAGAACGCGAGGAAATGCCACTGGGCACTTATGTCTGGCTCACGTGACGGGGCGACGCACAGGTAGTGCGTCGCAGCAGCGCCTACGAGTACCCGACTCAGTCGATTTCTCAATAGAGCAGTGACGAGACACTTGCCAAAGCTTGCCAACGCCATCGAATTGGCGACGAGGTGGAAGAAACTCTTATGACTGACATAAACATTGAGTCAGGACGAAAGCGAAACACTATCGACCGAGTTCTCACCTAAACATGCTGGTAAGGAGCGTATAGGACTTTCCAGAAAGGGGGTCATGTGTGAAGGCTCGATTCATGAAGGGCTGGAAGCGAGGTACTTTCCACAAGAGAAAGATGGCCGTATTCAGTGCACAGATCGACCAACAAAGTCGCCTGCCTTCACTGGCATCGTAATAGAACGAGCCCACGAACGCAGAGACCGTCAATGATATATTTTGCAACGCGATGGGCCATTGAGCAATCTGTTCCTTGACGGTCTCGAGATACTTGAGGAATTGCTGTCCGAGGCAAGCGTGAGAGACGTCCCGGTGCTCGCCATGTCGACAAAGGAGATCCACGTACAGAAACCTGGGCCCGTGATTTCGCTTTTCGAATCTCGTCGTGGGATGGTATGCGGAACGTCCAGATACTCATAAACTTTTTGACTTCCCCGGACCAATGGTCGTTTTCGAGCTGTGTCTGCTCCGCAGCCAATTCGAAAACGACCCAAGACCCGAACAAAAAGAACTAGGATGGAGACCACGGCATCGGTAAGACAAAGGGCGCGAACGACAGCATACACACCGCGACTTGTCGTCGTATTGAAGGCCGACCGAAACGTTCGCCGAACGTGCGAACGTTGTCTATCCCGAGGCGACGGCTCGCTGGGACAGTCGACGCAGTGTCTATTGTCCTTGCCGATGCGTCTCGAGCGATCCTAGGAAACCATTTCTGCGGCGTCCGGACAAACGTACGGCTTTGCGTTCGCCAGAGCCATGGCGTGTTGAAAACGCGGAACGAATGTCGGCAAGATGATGTCGTCGTCCAGAACATGACTGTGTTTGCATGCGCGGCCCAGTTGCCGAGGCTTGCATTATTTACCAACGAAGCACTACACTCTACTACCATTTGCTGCTCGCTCGAGATGTTTTATTACATCTCGTTTCTACGTCCACCGCCTCTACAAGCGAGTACGACGCCCACCGAACCCATCCTCATCACGCCCCAGATATGCAACGATCTCCGAACAGAATACTTCGACCACCCGATCGATATCTACTACGCCTGGGAGTCTCTGGACCACGCCGAACCCACGACCACCAAACTCACCAAGCTCACCTCCTGGAGACCAAGCACGGCCTACAAAGAGATTTCTGTACCAAGACCGCCCGTCAGTGTGCACCACGACGCTGGCCCACGGTCATGGACTGACGACAGAGACGCGTCGTCGTGGCGGCTCATCCTGACCTGCGGTACGGCGCAACATAATCGGGTCGTCGCGCTCGGCGAGACGGATACGACCGGACATACGCCGTTGGCTGTCATGTCCATGCCAGTGGCCTTTCCCCGTCGACACGCACAGGGACGCGGACGCGGCTCCGCAGGGAACACCACTAGGAACGTCATCAAGGGCGCGAAACAAGAACGGATCTTGCGGTCGTATGCCCTGCGCGTACCCCTACCTCTCCACGACGGTCAGATCGTGTTCGACATCACGGAACAAACCTCCTTTGATCTCGACAAGGTACGTACGTCCCATGACGCGTCACCTCGATCCCCGCCTCGAAACACACTGTTGACGCCGCTCACGGGACAGCTGTAGAAAATATGGGATAGCGGCATCGGACTCAGTTCGTGGCTCGTACACCTCTTTGCTGGAAAAGACGCCGAGACGGGAGGGGAAGGAACGCTGTCTGATCTCCGCGAGTCGCTCTTTAGCACAGACACTCGGCATATATTGGAACTAGGTATGGGTCGCGCCACACGCACGCCCGCGTGGACCGACAAAAACGCTATTCTTTCCGACCCGCTACCCGACTGATAGACTGTCCCTCGTAGGCGCAGGTACCGGCATCGTCGCCATCACGCTCGCCATTCTACGCTCGACGCTGGACCTCACGGATCAACCTGGCTCTATTGTGACCACGGATCTACGTGCGTGCCCATCACCCGCGCCACCAACATTCAACCTCACCCACCCTCATCCGATAGCGTCTGCGATGCCCATTCTCCAGGACAACATCACCTCCAACCACCGCCTGATGAACAAATGCACTCCTCAAGCGGTCGTTTTGGACTGGGAAGACGAGGGGCTTGCACCACCGGTTCAAGTGCAATTAGAGGCTGGTCTAGACGTCATCGTGTACGTGCCCGTTCGCCACGTGCGCGTCGACCCAAGCTCAGCCTAGTCTGACTCGACCCACTCGATTCTGCAGCATGGCCGACGTCACCTACAATACCGCGTCCTTTCCCGCTCTCATCGCCACACTCTCGCGACTTATTCAACGCTGTAAAACCCAACGGAACGGACGTCCCCCCATGGTCCTCATGGGCTACAAGGAACGACACCCCGACGAACGATCGCTCTGGGACGACGCAAAAGCCATTGGCCTCTATTTCCAACGGATCGCGCAGGTCAACGGTGCAGGTGGGAATCCAGTGGAAATTTGGCTTGGATGATCCAGGATGCAAGAATAGGTATGATGGTATATGATACACGAATCTATCAGAGGAAAAGAAGAAAAAAAGTGACTTCCGGTAGTGATTAGGTGGGAATACAAACGATAGATGTACGAGGTGTTAGAGCGGTGGTAGTGGTCGACGACATTGGGGACAGATATTCTATATACACGACTTGGTCATCTTCAATCGACGACGAACTATGGGAACTGCTCACCTTGATAGCAAGCCACTTTTCAAGACAATCCGTGTGCTGCGGAGAGGTAGTGAGTCAGTCGGGTCAAAAAGCGTAGACGGGTCACGCACGAATAAATGATGGCAAGGCGCCAGACTGTAATTCTTCTTTCCCCCGACTTTCTGTAGGAGACCGACAGCGCCATGTTGCAGCGGGTTCGGATCCTCTGCATGAATCGCTTCCATACAGATAGAACAATCTCCCAGCGACTGTTCCGGCGCCTCGGTATCCGAGATGTTAAGCGGCAGTGGCGGGTGATAATTATATGTTTCTGTGGTGGCGAACTGTAGCGAGGTCAATGTCGGCACATGACTCAGCAGTTCATGAATCGGCTTACGCGCTTGGGGAGAAAGAATGCAGGTCCTAGCCGTTGCTGAAGGAGCACGACGGCCACTTGGACGAGCACGAAAACACACAGGGAATATGCCCATCCTGTCACGCCAGAAAGGTCACCACAGAAGAACAAAAGAAAATAAACAACGCCAACGCACCCCGAGGCTCAACGTCCAACACGTTCTTTGGGCACGCCAAAAAGTCTAGTTACATAGTCAGCTACAGCGCCGTTTAGCACCCTTCCAATAAAATCCCTTACAGAGGGCAAAGTAGAGTCTGCAAATAGATGTCCCGATGAGGTATTCTGCACTCAACGCACTGGGTCGTCCCCGTCTGGCTGAGCGAACGATTTGTGGGAACCAAAACATGGAATACATGCTGGCAACAAAAAAGAGGGCGAGGGAGGGTGTGACGATCACACGTACAATAAAGGTGAGGAACAGGAACATCCCAAGCCCTAGGTACAAACATGGACGAGTTGACCGTCAGAGAGGTAGGGACAAGAACTGAACACGTACAAATACGAGCTTGTGGGTCCGACCGAAGATGACGAATGACGAGTTGAAAGAAGGAAGGCCCGGTAGGAGGAGGTGCCGTTGCTGGCGAAGGCAATTGTGGTTGAACAGTATTAGCAACTGGTGTGGGTGCATTCCGTGTCGGGGACGCGGCACGCAAAGCTTCTTGGGCTGCTGCATCCTCCGGAGCCTGGACTTGATTAATAAGAATCGCGTGTTGCTGTCACATACATTAGATGAGGATAACTGTGAATCGGGATCCAGTTGGCTTCACTCACAGCCTCGAGGGCAAACAAAACACAGGCGAGGAATGCTGGGGCAATGAGTGACATGGATGGCCGTCCATTTGCCAGTATTGCGAAAGTAATGTGCCCAGCAAACGCCACGGCATCAACGATAGCTTGCGTTAGGAAAGTCCATACTGATTGACGTGTAAGCGCCGCTGGGCTGTGTGCTCTGTCGATTTGGCGGGATAATAGTGCTAGTAACACAAGATAGACGATAGCAGAAGTGCCTGCATCTATTATCTGATGTATGAGATACGTGCAAAGGCAGGGTTAGATGGACTCACAGTTTGTAACTTTACGGAAGAACGACTGGGACCTATACATTGGTGGTTATGAGTGGATTAAAAACGGACTCGTTATTCATACCTCAAACCGTTCGCGTCGTTCAGGCGATAAAGTATCCCGCACTCTTGGCTCACGAGCATACCGTTCAGACGCAGTTGAGGTCTTTTCACCGTCCACTTTCCAGTCGGCTTCTGAAGTTCATTCTCGAGGTCCTGCATGAGGTCCGCGGAAATAGAGGATGGTTCGATCTGAGCATGAACTACAAATCCACAGCCTGTTTCAGGGATACCACCTGTAATGGTCATGAAGATTTCTGCATTCACGCCACGAAGGATATTTGCAAACCTTGTACCGATTCTTGGTCGACGATACCAGCGTCAATCATAGCCTTCACCTTACTGATCCGGGAGAGTAGCTCTGGTTTGACGACGCGAGCTGTTTCATTTTGAAAGCTTTCCGGAACAATAGCGGGAAGGTATCTGATATCGATGTTGCGTCTAACGAGGAGTGAGCAATGGGAGCCCAAATTAGGAACAAAGATGCCTCACCCGCTCGGTTCAGCAAACCCATAAATGGAGCCATTTGAGAGGAAGTGGATGCCATCAAACTCCAGCCGCATCTCGTCCGCACGCGTTGGATCCGCAAAATCAAACCTTCCCTAGAGGTGACCATTTCAAAAAGGGTAGGTAGACTGAAACGGCGAGTGAAGGTAACTTACGTGAATCATGGAAATCCGCTCCGAGACGCCTTTCACGCCCCCCGGCGTATAGTCGACGACGCTCCACGACAAGTTTGTTGCCGCAGACCAATTCCAAGCTCCCAATTTGTCACCGAGCTGGGTCATATTGGTATCCGACATCAAAGATAGTGCGTGTGACTTCCACGGAACGTTGGTGGACTCTAGGCTTGAAGGCGTTATGTTGTGAAAGTCGAGAGAACCCCGTATGAATCCGGTGGTATTCGTGAAGTATGAACCATGGAGGGGGTCCAGTCTTGGTCCATCTGGTACGAAAGACTGTGCGAGCAAGGGAAGAGCTGGCTGGCTCTCCGGCTACTTGCGCTTCAGTATCATAACACAGAGCACGCATAAACGCCTACCATGACGAAGTCAGAGCTCTCTCCATTCATCCACGCGGTGAAGTTGGACAGTTGATCGTTCATAGTTTGTAGTGCATCCTGGTAATGACTCCGTGCGAGGTACTCGTCACTGCTGTGGTTCGTGAGCATAAAGAGCATGAATATTACAAATAGGAAGGAGGGTATGGAGTTCCGTTGTGGTTGTTGTATCCGGGCGTCGCTAGGCGTAGTTGCGTTCTCCTCATCGCGCTCCATTGCATTGAAGGTGGTGGAGCGACTCGGATGAGCAGATCGCTACTTATGGGTCACATGACTCAAGCCAGTGCTTAAATTACTGCAAGTTCGAATCGCACGGTGTCTATCTTCGTCTTTCCTGAAATCCACTTGGTCCTTTGGTTTCGACTGATTGACAAGGCATAAGTACGAGTATTCGAATGCTCTGCATTCAAGCCACCTTTGCATGCGTGTGATACTACCAAGCCGGAGACGTCTATTCTTCCTGACATTGCTGTACCGACACTCCCCAAATTTCAACAGTTATTTAGAGCGACCCAAGGAATATTTGAAAGCCCAAGGACAACGACAAATGCATCCAGGTAGGCATGATGGCCGGGCTTCTACAATGTGGCAAGTGTTCCACCGTGCTTCCAGTGTACTATCGACGTTTTACTCGATTTAGTAGTTAGTGAGCCATTGACAGAATTTGAACATTACAGCGGAGTGCGAACGTCCACCTTTTAAGCTCGTGTCGTGGTGCGTCGCATTGATATTCTCTTCTCTAACTTGCCCCCCAACTATGTGTCCATCTGGAGCGTTGTACCCCATCATGGCGGTGACGCGAACTTTGAGAGCACACCTGCCGGCTGGCCACCACTATTGGGTCCGCGAAGATGACGTTAGAGCGATCGTTCCTGGAGAAGTTCTGCAGGACTTGACCATCGACAGCGTCGTGAAGTACAACTAACCTATCAGGTTCCCGGACGAGGACTCCATCACCCGTCTTAGTCCGTATGACATCCTTTTTTCCGTCCAAGATATCGAAAATCTTGAGTGCGGTTCGAGTAACAAGTTATCGCAACTCGATGATCAGTGCGTCATTACTATCGACGTTCTCATTTATGGTTAGTACCGACTACTGTATGGCGTTGTACTTAACGTTTACTTGCGTGCCACAGGTGACGTTGAATTTCGTAACCTTCTCAACCATCTGTCAACGGTCGCCGAAGAGGAGGCTTCTTCCTCCCTCGAGGCGGGCAACTTGGTTCTTCCTTTTGTTCAGCACCCATTCTTTTCTATGAATGACTGTTCCCGTGGAACCAAGTGTCACAAGTACGTATCAGCTTGTTCAGATTTCTATACCACCAACAATCTTGTAGGGAGCAGTCGTGGACCTTCCCATTTTACGTGGCCGACGCATCAACGCCGACCAATTTCTGGCTCGAAAACACTCCGCGGAGTGACCGGATGGTCTTTTATCCCAAATACGATATTGTGTTTGTTATCTCGCAAGCGATGTCGCAGAAGCAGGTGCAGGAGCACTCCCGGGTGCTTCTCCAAGCGATCGCCTTCACCTATGGTGGTCAATATCCTGTAAAGACAACTTCCAGGACAAGATTTTTTGTCGTGGTGGTCTGTGTCGATGCTGAGATGGACGTGTCCTGGTACCTCGTAATGCAAATCTGCCGTGCTTGCACAACAGATGAGAACTACCTCGACAAGGATAAGACGATGCGTGCTCACGTTTTCGCCTCACTACGCTGCTGAAGGAAGTGTGTCTTGGTGCGGAAAAGGTGTGGTCACTCACCACCAAGCGCGAAAGGACATCCCGTGCCCATCGCATGGAAACCTTTGCGGAAGGAAACCAAGAGCGCGACGAACCACAAGATGAAGACGCGCAAGAAGATCCCGGCGTTCACGAGGTGGGGGATCCTCAAAACATCTTGTGCCAGACAAATTTCAAGATCAAGTTTGTCTCATCGGACGTGCGGGTTCTTGTCTTGTGAGGTATTCGGACTAATGCGTATACCCTAGTCTCCCGAAGTCGCCTTGATCGTGAACGGCACTATTGAGAGGCATAACGTGGTTAGCACCTGTCTCAATCTATATTCCATCCGCTTCTCTGTGGATGATACCGAAAACCTTGAACGCGAGCCGGGCCAATGGGATTCAAGTGGTGGAAACAAGCTTCGACTAACAATCAAAGCATCGCAACTTAGTAGGCGGTGCGTGCTGGCTGCTATGTGGCGTTGTACCTGCTGTTTACCTGCCCGTCACAGGACACCGTAAAGTCCACTACTAGGTCCATGGCAACGATGTACGAACCATCGTTCCTGCCGAAGTTCCGCAGGACATGACCATCGCAGACCTCGCTGGAGTTACAAAGGAAAAGGGACGTCTCAGATTTCAGGGCGTGAATAGCACCAGTCTCAATCTATACTCCATTCCCTTCTCTGTGGATGATACCGAAAACCTTGAACGCGAGCTGGGCCAATGGGATCCAAGCAGCGGAGATCAAACTAATAATCAAAATATCGCAGCTCAGTAGGCGGTGCGTCATCTTTGTCGACACTTTCTTTTCTGGTGCGTACTGGCTCTGTATGGTGTTGTACTTGCTGCTTACCTGCCTATCGCAGGACGCAGTATGGCGATGATGTCAGAACGGTCGTTCCTGCCGGAGTTTCGCAGGACATGACCATCGCAGACCTCGCTGGAGTTATGAAGGAAAAAGGACGTCTCAGATTTCAGGGCGTGAATAGCACCAGTCCCAATCTATACTCCATCCCCTTCTCTGTGGATGATACCGAAAACCTTGAACGCGAGCTGGGCCAATGGGATCCAAGCAGCGGAGATCAAAC
>JBBPLP010000739.1:0-13487 GCA_038089875.1 Fistulinella prunicolor
ACTTCCAATGAGTCATCGTTCTTCGCGATTCCATCGCATTCTTTTGATGACTCACTTCATTCGTCATCACTTCCCTTTTTATACTTACCACGCCTGCCCTGAACTATGGCTCTTCGTATATAAACCCCTCGATACCCTCAATGTACCCTAAGTTAGACCTACCAGAATCTAGCTCATACATCGTCCCCTCTGGTCCTCGTATCTTTGAGTCCTCGTCATACTCTCGAGTTGACGCTCTTTGATAAACACCTTCGAACGACGAACTCCATCGTCGTAATCTTCGAACAGCTTGCCCAACAAGCCGTACTCTTGAAACCTAGCTGTCCTCTTCAGGGGCTAGTCAGTCGTGTGGCGACACCACGACATCTTTGAATCTTCGACGACCTCGAGCGCCCTCTGGTCTCTACGCTAGCTACGTAGCAAGCGTAACACGTCCGGATGGAGATCAGGGCGGCGGGAGAGGGCGTCTGGGGCAGCGAGGAGTTTGCTGGGGACGTGAATAAGCTTTAGATCGAAGTCAGCAAGATCAAGAAGCCAGCGTGCTTGGCGCCTATTCAAGTTTTGGGCGGCGCGGAAATAGGTAAGGTTCTTATGGTCTGTAAAGACCTGGACAGGGTGCGGCGACCCGTGGAGGTAGTGGCACCATGTCTTGAGGGCGCGGATGATGGCGAGCAATTTGCAATCATAGATGTCATAGTTCCATTCTGCGGGAGAGAACAACTGTGACAGATAGGAACAGGGGTGCCAGTCCCCGTTGGAGTCGGTTTGGAGGAGGATGCTGCCAGACGCGAACTTGGAGGCATCGGTGGCGATGGCAAAGGGAGAGGTGTGGTCCAGGATGCAGAGGACCGGTTTGTTGAGGAATAGATGCTTGAGGTGGTCGAAGGCGTCTTGGCTGTTACGGTTCCTTGTCTATGCCACTATTTCTTTCCTCTGACACTTGTAGCCTTTGCTGTTCGAGCCCCGCTTAGGCCACTCTTTTTCCTCGCCTTATTCTTGCTTACGCATTCCTGCTTATTTAGCGCTTACCAATGTGCAGCTGTATTACCAAGGGTACGCGTCATCGCTTACTCATTTACGCTTACACTTCCAATGAGTCATCGTTCTTCGCGATTCCATCGCATTTTTTGATGACTCACTTCATTCGTCATCACTTCCCTTTTTATACTTACTTCACCTGCCCTGAACTATGGCTCCTCATATATAAACCTCTCGATACCCTCGATGTACCCTAAGTTAGACCTACCAGAATCTAGCTCATACATCGTCCCCTCTGGTCCTCGTATCTCTGAGTCTCCGTCATACTCTTGAGTTGACGCTCTCGTGATAAACCTCTTCAAACAGCGGACTCCACCGTCGTAATCTTCGAACGGCTTGCCCAACAAGCCGTAACCTTGGAACCTAGCTGTCCTCTTCAGGGGCTAGTCAGTCGTGTGGCGACACCACGACCTCTTTGAATCATCGACAACCTTGAGCGCCCTCTGGTCTCTACACCAGCTACGTAGCAAGCATAACATTGGCAGTGGGATGACCAGTTCCATGGGGAGGTCTTTTTGGTAAGGTTGATTAGGGGGCGGGCAATGGAGGAGTAGTCAGGGATGAACCACCAGTAGAAATTGGCGAAGCCAAGGAATGATCGGACATCCTTGAGTTTGATGGGAGTGGGCCAGGATGCGATCCCGTCAAGCTTGACAGGGTCCATAGCGAGTTCGCCGGGACGGACGATCATGCCGAGGTAGTCTACCTCGTCCGCAGCGAAAGTACATTTCTCGAGTTTGAGGTGGAGGTCGAGTTCCTCCATTCGTTTGAGAACACGATGGGTGCGTTCAGTGTCAATCTCATCATTTTCGGAGAAGATGAGGAGGTCGTCCATGTAAATGACAAGCCATCCTTCGGCGATGAGGTCTCGGAAGGAATCAGTCATAAACCGTTGGAAGGTAGCGGGGGAATTGGTTAGTCCAAAGAACATGACTGTCGGTTCGAAGAGGCCTTTGTGGGTGATGAAGGTGGCCTTCCATTGGTGTCCATCCTTGATTCGGACATTGTTGTAGCCCCAGCGGACATCGAACTTAGTGAACTTTCGTGCGCCTTGGAGTTTGTCGAGGAGATCGGGAATGAGCGGGAGTGGATAGGCATCACGAATGGTGTGTTCGTTCAGGTATCAGTAGTCCTGACAGGGGCAGAGTCCACCATCCTTCTTATGGATGAAGAAGAATGGGGAGGCTTGCGAGGAGTTAGAGGGCCGGATTTTTCCGGAGGCAAGGTTTTCTTCAATGAAGGCATCGGTGGCCTTTCGTTCTTCAGGGGAGAGGGAGTAGAGTTTCCCAACTTTTGGGACGAAGGACTCATCGAGATTAATCTCATGGTCATAGGGACGGGATGGTGGGACGTGGTCAGTGGCTTCTTTTGAGAAGACCGAAGCGAACTCTGCATATTGTGGGGGAAGAGTTTTCTTGGGTTTGGCCTTTTCGGCCTCCATGGCGAGCTTGGTTGTATTGGTGATTTGCACAATGCGAGGGTCAGAGCGGGAGATAAAGCAGGAACCGCATCGCATGATACAGTGGATGGCGTGGTTGTCACGCGTCTAGGTGGCGAATGTGAACTCGTTGTGGAAGTCATCCTTCTCCATGGATTCGAAGAGTCGGGCGTCCATGATAGCATCCATGCTGGTGTGACGGGGGAGGCGGAAGTGTGGTTGAGCCTTCTGGAAGTGGGCGTCGCTCCTGGTGGTGTCGGCGACGTGGTCGTTGTAGAGTTCGCGGGATTGATCCGTTGACTAGGAGATTGAGATGGTTTGGGCGAACCAGTCGATGGTAGGGTTGGCGTATCTCAGCCATGGCAGTCCAAGGATTGCGTTTTGATGACCACAATCCATGACATAGAAAAGGACCTTGTGAGCAAGTCCTTGGATGTGGACGTAGAGGGTGGTGGTGAACTTAACTCCTCCCTTGATGGTGAGTTCAGAGTTTACGTTGGTGATGCGAAGCGGGGAGGGAAGGCGGGTGGTAGGGAGTTTGTGTTTCCTGACGAATCCCCAATCGATGCAGGAAATATCGGCGCCGCTGTCGATCAGGGCACAGGTGTTGACGGTTTTCAACGTGTACGAGGGATCAATGAGTTGAACAGGGATTTCCATTGATCCAGACGTAGTTACAAGTACAGGTTGTGAGGGAACATCTCACATCACCCGAGGGCTCCATTTTAAAAATCCTTGGAGGGGACTGTGAAGTCGATCCTCCTGACCATCAGGTCATCTTCATCGTCTCCTACTTCAGTGATGGAGGCAGTAGCTTCGGGTTGGGCGACGTTCTGGACTCATTGCAGTTTCTTGGCCCCTTTTGGGTAGGTGGGGCAATTGTCAGCACGATGGCTGGTTTGTCTGCAGCGGAGGCAGCGTTTCTTGGCGAGGCATTTCTTATACTCCTCAGGAGAGAGGCGTGGTGGGTATTGGACAGCGTCAACATCCATGGCGTTTGGGTCACGGGTTTGCAGCCGGTGAACATATTGCGGGCGGTTGGGTGGGAGTGGGGCATGAGTACCATTGGTCTGGCGCTTGACGACTAGGGCACGATCGCGCTGGGATTGGAATTGAGTGGCTTTCTGGTACCACTCTTTGATGGTAGTTGGGACTTTGTCCATGGAGTAGATGCGCTCCATGAGATGGGACAGGATCCCATGGGCGAAGAAGTTGACCAGGACGTCTTGGTCGGTGGTCTCAGCCAAAGCGGCATAGTTTTGGAAGTTGGCGATGTAGTTGGACAGCGCCGTGGCAGTGGATTCCCCTTGCTTGGCGGGGAAGACGTGGGTTGTGGCAAGCCAAGAGAGGGTGTCTCCCTTGGTGTCTTGATGTTCGAAAGACGCCTTAAAGGCAATCTTGAAGTCCTTGAAGGTCCCGAGTGTTGGGACGGAAGTGGATAGGGCCTGGGTTCTAAAGGTGTTAGCCCAGGTGGCGGCGGATCCCTTCTTCATGTAAGAGAGGGCGAACGCGATCTTCTTTGCGTCCGTGTTGTAGGAGTCTTCATTGACAATGAGGTACATTTCAACGGTGGCGAGCCAGTTCATGGTGTCGGAGTAGGAACCATCAAAGGGTTCGGGAGCGCCGAGGCGGAGCTCGGTGGGCTTGGTGACCATGGACATAGGTGTCGTTGGTTGGGGTGGTAATTGGAAAGCCGGTTGTCGGTGAACAGGCGTAGGTGATGGTGGTGTCGGGACTCTGGGGATATTCACAGAGTGGGAGAACTGGTGGGCGAGGTCTATTTCCTCGGGATTGGGGATGACTTGGATATCCTCATCATAGGTGGGCTCGGTAGGAGCGGATGGTTCTTCTTCCTGTTCCTCGGAAGAGTCGTGTAAGACTGGTGGTGGTGCTCGATGAGCGTGGGGGTCGACCTGGGGTCGAGGGTTGGATGGGTGACGGTAAGAAATGTTGGGCGGCTTACACGACGGTAGCTGTAGAGGTACAAGTTAGACCTTTTGTTACGCTCACACGGATGCTAGCGTATAACCAGAGGGCCTCACGTGGACAGCTCCAGGAAGGGAGCGTAGTAGACGATGGCTACGGGGAGCAACGATCGACCTAGGACAAGGAGAGCGCGCGATGGATCCTTGAAGACAGCCCTTGAGGGCGTTGATGGAAAAACAGTCGCTAAGGACGTAGAGGAGAGCAGCAACTCGAAGTACGCTGAAGACTTATAGAAGTCCGGGCCAGAAGAGCGATGTATGAGGTTAGATTCTGGTAGGTCTAACTTAGGGTACATCAAGGGTATCAACGGATTTATGTACGTATGAGCCATAGTTCAGGGCAGGCATGGAAAGCACTGAAAAGGAAGCGATGATGAAGAATGTGAGTCATCGATGGAATGCGATGGAATTGCGAAGAATGATGACATCAGCGAAGAGTAAGCAAAAATGAGTAATCGGCTGATTGGCCTTGGTAATACAACTGTGCATTAGTAAGCGCTAAATAGTAAGCGGCCCAATGGGCAAAGGGTTAGGTCAAAGGGTTTGAAGAGAGGAGAACTTAAGCAGGGCTCAACGGTGAAGGTTATCATAGGGGTTAACATAGTAGAAGGGGAGGAAAAAGATAGGGGGTACCACTGATCATAACAGTGAGCATGCTCATCAAGGGAAAGGCTGTGGCATAGCCAAGCAACCATGACAGAAAGGCGACACCCTCAAGGCATCAGAATGGAAAGGAGGCATACCAGTGTTTCAGTGATCGAACATGCTTCCAGTGCATGTAGAATGGAAGAGAAGTGTGTGGCACTTCTGTGACTAAGAGAGAGAGATCGCAGATCTCTATGAGACAGGGGTTATGAGGCGCAGTCTTGGGACATGGGGTCTAGCCTGGATCAGGTGACAAGTCACATGATTGTGCTTCTGGAAATCGTCTAAGTCCATCAAGGACTCTTGAGTAGTCGTCAAGACTAGGGAAAGTCGAAAATAATAAGATAGGGGCTGGGTTATGGTCATGTTTGTAACAGTAGGTATCTACGATCATGTTGTGCAACTTGTGTATCATGTATACTGTGTATACATAGCATGCTTGTTGTATTTCAGTGTCCTCTAGTAATCGGCTGTACTGGCTGTGTGCATGGCTATTCCCGGCTTCAGCTGTGCCTCAGCCACATGCTGATCGTTTGAGTAGCTGGAATCCTGTCTCTACTGGGTGGCTGTGCAGGCTTGCTGAGCTGCGGCAACACTAGGCACTTCAGGTAATGTAGAGAGCAACATGTCCAGTATGGGCATCTAGTCTAATCTACATTTCAGACTATCTAAGCAACTCACACTAGTAGACTCTCTTTCACCACATGCTAACTTTTCCACATAGGCAGCAAAACACTCTTATTGGATCCCCAAATTCTAACCCATTTATATGTACTCATGTTATGGTGTTCCAAAACCACTCACTTGACTTTTTGATGTGATCCTAGGGACGACTTAACTAGGGCAGCCTGGACCTTGATCAGTGAGGGAAAAGGCTATTGCATGTTTCGAGGAAGAGCATATCTGTAACAAGTATTGCAAATGGCCAGGATTCCAGTTGGGAAGAATTGTATGATGGTGGAGGAACTGAATATGGTGGCGAGAGCTTGTGAACTTGGTAGCTTCATCTGTACCCTTGCTTGGTATGTAGTGACATAGTGAACATCAAGTGGACAGGACGATGTGCAGACGACTGCTCCTAGGTCACGTGGCACTGCGAACTACATATGTCACATGGACTTATACGCTGAACGAGCGCAGAAACAGTCTTCAGAGTTAGTAAGTCTTTGGTCACGTGTAGGTAGGCGGCACGTGCCTTCCTTTTTCCTCTCCCCCATCTTCCCATCTGGCCCGTGCGCCCAGCCGTTTCCGCTCCTCGACAACAGTCTTCGGCATCTCCCAGGCCGACTTCCCCTCTGGGTTTCGAGCGCGAGCGCGCATCCGGGGACAACTACGACCTGCGAGGTGTACCCGCCCACCCTCGCAGCTCACTCTTGCTCACATGTTCGCCTCTGTCCGGAGCCGGTTAGCGCTACGCGCTTCCGCCCACCTCCTGCCTCCTTTGCATTCCACATACTAGCCAGCTACACGTAGTCCATCCCATGCGTCCGCCGCCGTGTCAGTAGCACACCCTATACCAGTACCGTACCAATGCTACTGACTTGTCATTCGCACCGCCCGTACCACAGCATAGACCAAAGGAAGGTAATAATGCGGTATGAACAAACCGAGCACGGTTGTCCGACTTTCCATATTATAGTGTAGTCCCTGAAAGTGCATGGGATAACTTACGGTAAGTATCCACATTGTGAACCGACAGATTTGAACGTTGAACAACGTTTATCGGTCCAAAACTCACTCACACGGTGGATTGGTAACTTCCGATAGACGTGACTCTGCACAGACCTTCCAACTTCTTCGTTTGTGGTTAGTACCTATACTCATTATGTGGTGGTGCTCAACATCTTTCGACTCTCTTTTTAAGATCATCCTTAGCTCTTGAGTTATTCATATCTCTGAGGCCGGTGGAATGGTCCGTGCCAATTGCCGGGCTATTCACCTAGAAGTGCAACTACGTCACTGTCGGGATCACGCGCATAAAATGCTTGAACACGCTCTGTATAGTGGCGCAGATCGACCTTTGTTCAAACTTTCAGGTAGGCCCAACCACCAACCCGCCAACAATGCACTAATGTCATCTTCAGTCCCATGGCTCGATATATCCGTTCTGCGAAGTCCGCCTGCCGTTGGGACCATAACGAGCTTATCGCTTACAATATCTCCATCACGGCCACCCCCCCAGCTGAATTTTTCCTGTCCGACCCGGACTTGGCGTCGCTTGACTTCCTTGATCCCGCCATCCTCACCTCAGATATTAACGCAGCCAATCACATTCCTCATCTTTCCCATGTCGCTGCGCAGTACTTTCACCACCTTAGACTCGCCACCCGTACCACCCAGGAGGTTGAAATTGACGACTTTGCGGTCAAAATTCTGGAGCTCATGGGCTTCATCGAAGATCTCACCAATACTATATCTATCCGCCACAAGATAACCTTGATTATAAGTGGCGAGAAGCGGTCTGCTGCGACCAACATCTGCCTCATTCATGAGCCAACCAAAACCCTACTCGTGCTCGTCGAAGACAAGACACTCAGGAACAGGTCCAATGCCGAGGCACAGGTTATAGCGGAGGCTATCGCCGCTTTCCAATTTAACAACAAGCAGCGCGTCGTCAATAACAAACCTACCTTAAAAGCCATGACTATCCCATGCATCATCATGATCGGCACCAACCCTACTTTCTACTTGGTCCCCGTCACCGAGAAGCTGAGCGAGGCTGTTAAGACCGCTCAGTATCCTGAGACGGAAACTCGGGTCTTGATGTGTAGTACCACAGGAACGCATGCAAGGCGGGTCAGTGAGGGAATGGCGGACGTACAATATCGAAGGCTCGCGCTGAAGCGCTTCCTCGCGTTCAAGAGCCTTGCGATGAGCCACTGGCAGCAGTGTATAGATTAGGTGATGTTTACTGGTCGCGTCTGTTAAAGGGCTATCGTTTTCCTTTTGTTTGGCGTTTCGTCGCTGGGCCGTACTACCTTGTATTCTTAGTCATCTACCTCGAAAGGGTCACGTCGCTGTGACTCGTTTTTTTGCTGGCTACCTCCCGGGACGCGCTACTCAGAGTGAAGGCCAATTAGTTTTGTATTTTATAGTTTCAAGTGTAGCAACGATAGCGCGTGTCATGAATTCATCTCCCCCCTCTATAGGACCTTGTAGCATGACCGAATGACTTTCGACAATCATAAACAGTATCACGCGCGCGGAAAACATAATTTGGGCGATGGAGATGTCGCTATCTGGAGTACGCCTCCTTTCTAGATTTTCCTTGTCACGTACAACTCGATGCTCCCTTCATGCTATTATCGTTACCCTCTCGCACATGCGGCTGCGGTGACTTGCCTCACCATGGCATCTCGACATGTCTAGGCGGCTGACGTCGACGTCACGACATGGTTGGATGAATAATGAATGATTGGTGTTGTACATCGTGACTTAGTACGGCAGGATCAGGATTGATTTTTTGTTGCCCAAGCACTGCGGCCTATGTGGTGCATAGCAGTTAGCCAGTTTTTTGACTCCGTGAGTCGTCGACGTTTTGACGACCCGTGAGGACTTAGCTTGGAGCACGAACGGCCTGAGCGCACAGGTTGGGGAGAAATACGAGGCATTTGAGGGTGTTTCGCCATGGATTGACTGGTGGGTTGGTTTAGCCTGAGACAGAGGGTCTTGTCGACCCCAGCGGCCAGGATGATACTTAGCAGCTGCAGCTCGCAAGTTCCTGTCCTCAGCCTCTGACAGCATCCAGGGTTCAATATTGCAATACCCAAGGTGTTACTTCCTGCTTGCAAGTGCAAGAAGTCGCTTCCATTCATTTTTTCTGTTTCTTCTTGAATCCCTTCATCGGCCCTCAAAAGTTGATTTAAATCACAATTGTCTAATTGGTCTTATGACATGTTGCCCTCCCTTGTTTTTCAGACTCGTTAAATTCAATAGACCATCGTTCCTCTAATGACTTGTCCAGCTCCCCCAGTAACGAGCAAGGTTTGCGCCGAGGCCGGTCGGCAATTCCCCGACGAGCTATCGTTGCTACAAATGAAACTGTGATGTAATATCCCCCATACAGACGCAATCAGTAACCATCACTAAACTAGAAGCTTCTGCCAATAGCTTTTTGCGAGGCTCTTGAACGCGAGGAAGCGCTTGAGTGCCAGCTTTCGAAATTCTACGTCCACCATTCCCCCACCGACCCGACTTTCATGCGTTGTCGTGGTAATACACCTCAAGACCTGAGTTTCCGTCTCAGGATACTGACCGGTCTTAACAGCCGTGCTCAGCTGCTCAGTGACGGGGACCAAGTAGAAGGTAGGGTTGGTGCCGAACATGCTGATGCAGGGGATGGTCATGGACTCTAAGATAGGCTGTCCCCTGAATTTACGCTCCCAGTTGTTATACTGAAAGGCTGCGATTGCCTGTGCTACAACCTGCGGCTCGGCTCTGGCCTTGTTCCAGAGTGTCTTGTCCTCGATGAGCACGAGTAGGACGGTGGTTGGGCAATAAATGATGCAGGCAACAGTCGCAGAAGTATGTTCCTCACCACATATGTGCAGAGGTATGTTGTAGCGGGTAATTATAATGACGTCTCGTTCATTGAAGCCCAGGAGCCTCAGAGTTCCAGTAGCAAAGTCGTTAATGGGAGTTTGTTGATTGGGATAGGTGACGAAATCAAGGTGAGTAAGGAACCCACTAACGATAATGGAAAGACTAGAGTCCTTCAAGATGATGTCTGGGGAGAAGACGGCGGGATCAAGATGGTCGAGCGACGGGTCTGGATCAGATTGGAAAAATTCAGCTGGGGGAATGGTCGTGAATGAGATATTGTAAGCAAAAAGCTCCCTACTACCCCAACGGTTGGCGGGCTTTGCAAATCTGGTAAGTTGAGCCATGGGACTGAAGATGAGCCCATCAGTGCATTTCTGGCGGGCGGGTAGTAGTTAGGAGTTATGTACCTGAAAGCTTGAGCAAGGCTGCAATGTGACATGTGACATGTGATTTGAGCATTCTCTGTGCGGTGACGTAGGTGAATAGCCTGGCGGTTGGCTGACACGGACCATCCCACCGGTGGGTAACTCAGGAGCTGAAGGGTGATTTTAAAATGGGTCCAAGGTTGTTGAGCAGCTACTACCGCGAACAAAGATGTTGGAAGGCGTGCACTGCACACACAATGAGAACGCTGACTCAGTTAGTAGAGTCATGTAAGCTATAGACAGGTCAATTGCCCATCCATCGTGTAAGTGAGTTTTGGACCAATAGACGCTGTTCAAATCGGTCGGTTTAAATTGAAGCAATCACAGTAAACACATCCCCATTTACTATTACTGTACCATGGAGATGTGGGTACTACTATGTCGCGCACATTCGTCACGTCTATTATTCATGCACATAACTTGCTACTAGCCTATAACCATACTGTGCTAGCTTAGCATGTTTCATATATATGGAACCTATTCAACAACTTGACAAAAAAATAACAACACAAAGCATGGGTAGGACAGACGCCAGGCTATGATGCGAGTGGTTGAAAGGGATATCCGTTGCACAACCGCCACTTACTTAGGTGATCAACGAGCTCAGGCATTTAATGCATAGGTCACGACCACTATGTACATATGTATCTATTATTTTTATTGACATCCAAATTCTTCCAACGATCGACCCCTTCTCTGACCTGACAAGGCTATATAACTCATTGGAGGATATCACAACCGGTAGACACTCGGGTCAGTTCGTGACCATTGAAATCCTGAGAGAACCGTGGTGCTGGCTCACAAGGATCAAATAATACGCGATTCCGAGTTGCCAAGGCCGCAGTTTTCACGCAAAGGTCCAAACCCGCTGAAATAGGACATTTCCATTCGGACTCTTCCCCTCAGCCCAACTGCTTCCCCACACCGATCCAGCGGTCATGGTGATGCGGGACATGCCATGAGGCAGCCCGTCCTATTCGTATCCGTTTCGTTCTGCCTAACGCGGCGATACATTCCGTTATCGGATGGAAGTTCACGCAGGCCTTCCCTTCTTGCATATTGATCGTGTATTCGTTTCTTTGAACCCACGATCGGATTGACGGATGTCAGTGACGTCCTGACCAATGCCCTGAACGTCTCTGTTGTCGTGAGCTCTCTTCTCTTCTAGACGATGAACCAATTCGAGCGGCGAACTTCGATCGGTTGCGTGGTACCAATTGCTCAATTATTGATTTTCCCTCCCAGTGATTTGGACTCAGGGTTGCACAAAACTCCAACTGGTGAAAAGAAGGAAAAGGTCATGTCACATAAACATCTATGGTCTGTCGACGACGGCCGAAAGGGAAAAACTCGTCGTAGCCATTCACACTAGTAGGTTCGTCTGAGACGTGACATTTCGGAACCTACAACCACCCTGCTGTGCCAAATGTTCAGAGGATTGGATCGCTTCCGGCACATCCATCGTCTCCCCACCCGACCGATATCGCACAGCGATCTCCATGCCAATTATCCGGACCATCGTAACGATACCCTCTACCGTTCTCCAAACTGCTTATCAGCAGGTTCCGATGTTATTGGTGTAAGCCAAGGTCCAGGATTCGCAATCAGCTGGCTGGAATCATCTGAGGTCCATGCAGCACCCCCAAACATACATATTTCACATGACAAAGCCATCGATATCGTTAAAGCTAGAATGACAACAACAGTGATGACTCGAGCTGGCATTCGGTAACTCACCGTCGTCGCTACCGCTGCGGACCACGCCAGGCCCATGGTTTGAACGCAGAATGACAGCATGGCCATCTTTGGCCAGCGGCGCTGGCTATTGCACTCGATCTCCTAGTTCGTACATATATCGCCACACGCAGTCCGGCTCCAAATGAAGAACGCGGTGAACCTAAATCACTCGATTGTGGCCGAGGCAAGGGATGGCTGCATTTAACATGCTCCGTTGCTCCGCCTCCGTCCGGTGGGAAGGCCATTTAGCCTTTATGAACAATTATCGTGTGATGGCATGCGCAACCTGAGAATCGGACGAATGGCCCGGACATGCCTGCCTGATTCGACCAACACATAAACGCCACTTTTGGGGATCATGTGTTCTCGGCCGGTTTTGACACAAGGTTCTCCGGGCGGATCTGCACCGCAGAAAGATTAACTTGGTACGCCGCCTTTCGTCACTGCCCGGTTGGGTATGGGCACCAAAATGACAGCGCTACGGTGACTTATCCGGGGCGGCACAGCGGTGATGGAAAGATCCGATGGGACGAGGCTCTAGGCCATCTACTGCCTGCAAAACGACCTGTATTAATTGTAAGTAGGAGAGGAAGTCGCAGATATTCATACACACTTGCAATAATTGGTAAGCATAATATTGTCGCGATCGACGGCCGAAATTTAAACACGTTAGCCTCCCCATGTGAAAATCTCCCAACACGACGCGGTGTTGGCAGTCGTATCACGACCCAAACCATATGTGGCAGACTCTGATATAAACAGTGTGTATTCAGTGCGGGACTGATCAGATAAAAGCTGGATTCACAGCCGCACTAGCTGCAGCGGAGATGAATACATTGCGAGACACGGGCCTACATCTTTGATGCGGCGGCTGCACCTCGGAAAGCGAGAGAAGGGCGCCCATCTGTTAGAACAAACCGCGACGGCGACGATATCCCTGCCACTGTTCGTCATACATTGATACACTCTTCCAGTATCCCTACACAATGGTTTCACGATGATGCGTGTCTCAAGCTTGTATATGAATTGAAAACAAACACGTCAGCCAGAGAAACAACAAGTAATGATGAACAAGACAAGGTACACACCAAACCCAGAATCGGTGTCAAGACGAGCTCTTTCCAGGTGGTATTCCCAGCCGCTTATGCCTCTCGTCATGCTCTCGCACCTTGTCCGTGAGCTGTCGGAAGAGCGTGGCTGTTGTAGAGTTGTCTGCCTCTGTGATCGGGCCCGAGAGCTCTGAGAGTTTCTTCATCTTGAGGAGCACATTTTGGCGCGTTTCGTGTGCGGCTTTTTGCTGGGCGACGAGCGCACGGACATCTTGAATGTCCGCGTCCGTCATGGGGATCATCGTTGGGGGCCTGCGGATCATTCTAATGGTAGGTCTCAAGGTAGACCAATGTCTATATCGCTGGCTGCCCAAGTGAGTAGGTGGTAAAGTTTAAGCTCCGATACAATTTCCCATCCTATTTACCCTCACAATTTGACGTCACTTCCTGGTATAAAGGTGTACTGACTAAATATTATACTACAGTCGAACCCCTCGTAAAGCATACCCCCTCGGGAGAAGCCTGGGGGTATGGGTTTTGAGGGAGTATGTGTTTTTGGGGAGGTCGCCATGGGCGGCTAAAATTCGTTAACTGACAACGCACGTACTAGAACCTAGTATTCATCTAT
>JBBPLP010000740.1:0-13471 GCA_038089875.1 Fistulinella prunicolor
CCGTCTGTATACAAGAGCTGCGCGAGGTTGTCGCGGATGCGGCCCATGCCCGACAGTTCGTCCTTGTCTATCCGGAACACGGGCCGGGTCCGCCCTGGGTGCTTGCGTAACACTTGCAGGCGCGCCGCAATATTTTCCACGCTCAGTTCGTGGTCTACGCCAACGACGACAGCGTACGGCGTAAGATCCACGATAAAGCCCCGAGCGAGTGCGAGTAACTCCGGGCCAACAGAGACAGTGATGGCGTCACTCGTGCTCATGTGACCATTCAAGAGAGACAGGCTTGGGCCAGTGGCGTCATTTCCGCGGACGAACCGATACGTATACCGATGTATCTTGCCCGCACTTGGCACGGCCGGAGGAAAGAGAGACTTATCCATAACCATGGAACTAAAGCAGCGTCCCTTTTCCTCGCGTTCTCGGGCATCCATCGTCCACAACTCCTTTCGGAACCGAATACCATCTTGCTCTTCGAGAGCGATCAATGCTTCCCATCGCTTAAAGAAATCTCCTTGGGCAGGGGTCAAATGCGACGTCTTGGCATCGTAAATCGCAGCAATTGGCGACGAATCATCAATCACGTTCTCGACAGCCTGACAGCAACGTAAGATGAGGATGAGTAATAGTTTGATGATGCTTGCCTTGCGGTACAGCATGCAAGCATCGAGTGTGTAGCACTTTCGGCATGCACGTTCGTCGTCGATCGTAGGTGGCAAGAAATGCTCGAGGGCCTTGGTACGGTGCATCATGTATGCGGCCATCTCGTTTCTTGCACAGATGAGTCCCCTGAGTTCGTTCTTACCTCGGGGGACTCTCACGACCTCCTCGCTTTGGGTATAATAGAGCAGTCCACTCGAAATTTGGACACCATATCGTTCCTCCGCAAGAAGAGTGTATAGCATCGTTTGCGCGCGATGCTCCATTCCTGCGATGGACCGCCCCGTCTTGATTTCGAACGGCATGGTATGCGTACTGAGAAGGGGTTCTTGCTTGGTATACTTGTCAATTGTGCTTTCGGCAATGATGGTCTGAACGCTCGCGTCTAGTTTACCTTTCAGGCCGTAAGTAGGTGACCAAATATCCTCTTCGATATCGTGTAAAGATGTGATTGCCAGAAGCGAGTTTTGGCTGGCTGCTGAACGGGTATTAGCAAGAATGGCGTCAGGCTGTTGGGGGCATGTTTGTGACTGCGGTACATGGCACGGAAAGACCGCACCTTGGGTGTTTCTGCGATATAGCGCTCGGAGAACACCTTAAGGCCCTTGGATCGAAGTTTGAGCTCGCGCTTGGCTTCCTCAATGCTCGTTTCTATCTTTACGATTTCTGGGAGATTCTTCATCACGGCGCCTTCAATCAGATCCTCGATGTAAAACTCGTCCCATTGTTGCGTGGCAAGGCAAGTCTGCATGATTTCATGTAGTAAATTACCCCAGACAAGGGCAGGTGTCACATCGGAGCCCGAGCGTAGCAAAGAAGAGAGGAGAGGCTTCCGTCTGCATTGCGGAGCATTAGAGAGCCCAGTTGCTGTCAGAAGTAGATCGGGATGATGAATGAAAATATTCGCGTGAGATGAGATCGTGATGGCACCCTCTTTGTCAAAGTGACCAAGGACATTAATGATATCATCTGTGAGAAGAAATTTAGCTGTTCATGACCTTCTATACCAATTCAGGTTACCTTTTCGGACGTCAGACTCTGCCCAGTCATCCTGAAGAACGACTGAACGTGAATGCCCATGTGGTTGAGTTTTCACGAACAACACCTGCTTAAAGCGTTGAGGACATGCAAGAACAGAAGGGGCAAGGCTAACCTTGGAGCCGAGTTGCGTGTTCTCCTCCACCGTATGCACAATACAGCGAGTGCAAGGGGCCATGGAGTGGGCTTTCTCAGGAGCAATGGCAGACTGACCTCTCGATAAGAACGAGGGGGAGACGTAGCCAGATACACGAACCTTGTGCTTATCGCGTTTCCGACCGGGCGTGAGGAAATCGTTCTCCATATCTTCCCAGTCCCAAGTCTCCGCGCCCTCGAGGAGGGCAGACAAATTCAAGCTGGCATCTTGTTTCGAGACAGCGCCTGACGGCATTGAACAAGCACGGCGAGGCGTCACCGGCGATTTCACGGGGGACCGTTGATGTTGGTGTTCGTAGGGCGAGCGCTGGCCTACTGTCAGGACGGAGCATACTGGAGAATACGAGAAGAGTCACCTTGTTCGGACTGGCGGCCTTCTTTTTGGGTGTCACGAAGTCAGCCTCCATGTCGGTCCAATCCCAGTTCTCCGCACCGTCCAGCAGCATGGAGAGATCGTCGGCATGGTTTTCCTTGGAGGCTGCGTCGCGCTCCGCATCCGTTGTTTTGTGTTTTCTGGGAGACCGTTTCGTAGGCGCAGGTGCTTTGGACGTGGTGGAGGTGTCCAAGCCGTTCAAGAGCATCTGCATGAACGCACCTTCCTCTACTTGTCTCTCCATCACTGGTTTGATGTCGTCACACTTTTCGCGCCACCGCTCAGCGCGGACGCGTTATTTTCCCTTGTTTGTGCTCGTCTTTGATTTTAACTCCCGCGGCCTATCTTATCTTATCTAAACAAGATCTCCACAATGGCGATCTGACGGAGAACGCGCGTACTGTAATCCCTGTTCGATCTCATTCCATTTTCTTTTCCGTAACTTAGTACCCTTGTAGCCAGCGTGCGCTCGGAGGTAATGGCAAGAAACTTTTCCATGTACCCTCATTCGTATATTCCAAATCAGACACGTCGGCGAGGTGGCGCGCACGTAATGATACAATACAGAACACGTCCAGTGACGATAAATATTGGTTTTATGATCATATTGATCGATGAGAAGGTTGATACATCAACGCAACTCCATCGTCCCACCTTCCGAATCCACGCCCACCCATGATGATACTCGCCTCCAGGCCCTCCACCGACTGGCCTCAAAGGACAAATAACGCGTACTATTACCGAGCCTTTGATACTCCACCTCATGTTCATTCTCCATCGCCGCTTGTCTCTGCGTCGCACACGCACCACCGGATATTCAAGGTCAACAACAACTTATCCGCCTCGTGTTACCCTTGAACAGGCGTACACAGCATGTCTTACCTAAGTTTTCATCGACGCGGGGAAGTTCCCTCCACTTGCTACATCGGCAATTGCGCAGTTAGCCTCAAAAATCCCTCGCCTCACTGCTTGAGCGTTCCCAATGACATCACTGACGCATCCAACATGGCAGCTCCCATACCCGAACACGTGACGTTCAAGATCAAGAACTGACAGCTCTCAAGTTACCTCCAATTCAGGCTCACCCTCGTGTACGTTGTCTTTGGGATCATCATGGCACCACAGGTCCGGCATGTCAATATCAAAAGACATGCTACTGCTCAAGCGCTCACACGTGGACGGAGCAAGTTGTTTACTCTTGCTTGGCACAACGCCCAAAAGTCCTGTGACAATATGTGCCGTAATCCGACCCCTCGGACTTCGGACCTGCTTACCCAGTACAGTAAAACGCTAAACTTTATGGCGCTGGAGCTGGAACGAAGACGAAGAGGGGCGCCGTGGAGTCCAAGGTTTAGTGGACAAGGACCTTGCTCATTCGTATATTCAATAATTGCATAGCTATATCATATCGATGTCACATATTTAGGATGAAAGTCATTCGTGTGCTACATTCACAAATACAAGCAATCGATCAAAACCCATCCAGATACTTATCACCGACGGCGGAGTATATATAGTTCTCGTCATCGTAACAATCATGCTAACTACGTTAACGTGATATGCAAGAAAAAAGTCTCAGATGAGCGCTCCACGCTCCGTACTCAGTGTCGCCCATATTCATGCATGTATGACGAATACTGCGAGCAAATGGACACTAGCCAATGTAGATGCAAGGTATGATAAGAGAATGTGCGTGGTACTTTACATGAACTGTTGGAAATACATCATCAGCATCCAACGCCAAGCGAGCAAGATGATTAACACCACGTACGAATGTGTCCTGGGAGAAAGCCCCGTCTGAACTTGACGGATTAATAGAAAAGTCGTCAAAGTCAAAGCTGACGTCCAGCATGAATGGCTCGTCGAACAGGTTTTGGTCCACCCCGACAGCTGTCTGTGCCAGTCCTTCGGACGCCGTCGTGGCATACATGGAGGACGCTGGCAACGACGTTGTCGTTGCGAGCAGCGTCTTATTGTCATACGCTGATGTTCTCGTAGAACCACTGCTTGACGGGCCCACGGGCGATTGTCCATAGTAGGATGTAGAGTCCGCTGACGTTGGATATCGGAAATGATAGACTGCGGAGAATATCTTCAAAGGCCGAGGGCGTCGTGAGTAGTCCTGATTGGGTACCGCGTCAGGGACGCGGTATACATCTTGAACAATGGTGTATAAGGTGGGATCTAGGAACAGACTTAGAGCTGGCCTCCATTCATCATGAGGGACGCAACGTACCTGCGGCTTTGCAGAGGACATCCCAGTATTTAGGCACAAGCGCGGTGTTGTATAACGTGGGCTCGTCACCAGGGGCTCGACCGGTTGATGAAGAGAAGTAGGGCCCAACATACTCGAGCGCCGTGTCCTCTGAATGGACGGGTGCACCATCCAGGAGAACGATGTAAGAGGATTTTCCATTGACAGGCGACGGAGAGACAAAGGTGACAGTAGGGTCGATGTTGTGGATATGACGCGCTGCGTCTGACTGAGGACGCAAGTTGGACGTGGATGACGATGCGGCAGAGGATGAGGGGTTATACGCATAACCCATTGATGGCCAGAGAGATTGTTGCGGGAGGATGTCGATGTAAACAGGCATACGTGATTCGGCAGGTTGACGAAATTTTGTTGGAGGGAGGCGAGACATTGTTGAGCTCGTTGAAGGGGCTGGAGAAACTGAAGGGGATGAGGAAGAGCTACCGCAAGATATAGTGGAAACTGCGGGGCTAGAAGATAGAGCCCAAGAGGCAGGCCGAGACATATGATCCTGTGCACTGCTGGGGCCGGAGTCCGTTCGTGTGTGATAGCAACGCGTCAATACTTCGATCACTATGTATGACAAATATAAATATAAACAAGATCGATTAATATCGTCCGCACATCGTCCGCGCCAAAGATGTGGCACTTACACTCGCGGCCTTCGGGGGTATCCCTAAGCTGCTGCAGGCGGCTACCCACTTGCTTGGCTGATCTGTATTTTCCAGTAGTGGTATGGATATAGTCGGATATGAATCGATTACGCATTGGATAGCGGCCGAGGATTCGTGTTTCCCGCGAGTCATCAGGTTCATATTCCTGGAGAGCTGCGTGTCGCATAGAATGAAAGACGTGAGAAGGGTGATGAAGGCACGATGATGAACGTACCCTTGAGCATGGTCGCTTCGAGGTAGGGTGGCCACACCGCTTCTGATTGACCCTTTAAGGTTTTCCAGCTCTTTCGACCTTTGAGGATGATTTGCAATATATCATCCACGCTGTATTTGGATGATGGGGGATCGTGCGGTGCGCATGTTTGAACGTGGATTGACGGAGAGTCCGCGGAAGATGGCTGAGAATGATGCAGACTGCCTGTCAGGGCGTAATGTGTGACGTGACTTGTCAGACCGATTGAAGGGAACGCCATCGAAAAGGACTCGAAATGACATTGAGTACTGACGGGGGATATATAGGCAGAGAATAAAGGCGACGGCAAAGACTAACCCAGTTCACCGGAGGCTGAGCAGGGCACGATTTGGTAAAAGGGAGCACAATAAGTGTGTCATTGCGTCAGGAGCGAACCATGTTCGGGCGCCTACGTTTGCAGTGTCACGCCCTTGAGAAGGCGGGTGCCCTCTCGGTTTGGGCGCACGGCGGCAGTGCCGGGTTCAAATGGACAGGGACCCGACACCTGCCACTTTTGTGCGGGCAGTGCTAATAGAAGGAGCGATAGATCGCTGGTTGGGTGAAGCAGACTCAAACGAGTTGCCGATACTCATGGAGAAGCAAGTCATTGACATACCTCATGGGAGCGGAGGAGTGGGACGGACCGATTGATCGCAGATCTGAGATTGTTTACTTTGTCTCCGGCGCTGGCGATCCCCCGGACGCGGGAAATGCCTTGCCACACTTCTGCACACACACAACCACTCTGATCGTATCTCCGACAGACTGGCTAGTAACACCGCCTCCCCTTCCGGCTCCTTTTCATCTACCATACCCGATACAGCTTTTGACTCACCGCGTCATTCCGTGCCCTAACCAACCGTTTTTGGCACATTCACTGTATCAATACTCCTCGAACAACGTGTTCCGTGCTCCACGCGATCCCGCGTAAATCCAATACCTGAGCATCGACACGTCGCACAGCTTCACCACAGGGATATACAACCAAGTCTATGGGTGTGACCAAGTGGGAAAAAAATCACCCTGCAAACTAACTATTCGTGTGAGAGTCCATCGTGCCCTTCGGTTTAGTGCAGAAAACTAGAAGGCGGCCGGAATCAGCTGACGCTTTACGTCTTGGTATTCTGCATTTAAACTCTTTGTCTCCGTTGATATGTATCCATCCCTGTCAATCCTAAACTCATTGGCGTGTTGACTGGCAGACGAGGACTGGCAGTCCTCCCGCGAACCTACACCGCAGTGCCTCAGGGGTTGAAGGCGAGGCCAAACCCAGCCTCCAAACGTATCGTCGGCTGAGCAGATTCTTATGTACACATCGCCATCCCATAATCACTATCCCATATATATTCCTGACCGTGGCAATCGTGCAGGTGATCTTGCGTCTGAAAGGTATGTGTGTGAACTCCTTACTTACCTACCGTAAGTTACGAGTAGAGCACCTAATGTATTGCACAGACTGTAAGAGAATTTCCAAACAAACGTTTTGGTACATCGACGACCCAATTGAAAAAAGAACGGATAAAAGTGCAGTTGCTATGGTGGAATGGCAAGATCCACGTACCATTTGTACCATTTCGCCTGATTTCGCCACCAAGTTCCATATACAAAATGGTGAGTTACTGGAAATTCGCGGATCTTGACTCGAGAACCATCTTACCATGGCACATGTGCTCTGTAAAAAAACTCGGAAGCACATGCCACCCACACACGCGTGACGTTTTACTGTCATTGGTTACGGTAGAAAAAAAGGGCCAGAAATGTGGCAAGTTAAAAAAAAGAACGAGCGTAAATTAATACATTGAAGCGACAGCGTTAGGTAGTTAATGATTAATGAAGCTCTGTGGTGTTCGAGACTTCTTTTTAGTAAGGATATCTTGGATCTAAGTCATCTTTCTAGAAATTACATCCACTTTTCTGTATCTTACGAGTTTTTTTTTTCGAAATATAGATAATTACATATAGAAACCTTAGTTAGATAACATCCGTTATGTTATGGTTGAAAACCTGAGTTACGACGTGACAGTATACGAATTGGCGCGGAATCCGGAACTCGTAAATGCCGCCTGGCATCGGCCAAAAACTTTCTTGGCACTTATTTGCGTTGCAAAATGCATTCTATATTTTCCGTGGTGAGTCGGTCGCGGCGGCAAAGACAGCTGCATCATTGTTTGTTTGTGTTGTGTAAAATCCAAAAAGGAGATAATTTCTGCGGTGAGTTGTTCCCATGCATTAGGGTGAGACCCAAGTTGTCAATAGGCAGCAGCAGGTCTCGATCTACATGTCTTTATCACAAATATTTAGCACGCTCGTCGAGGTCAAGTCTCAAACTGTCAATGTACGGTAATGTACGGGTTCCCCACCTTGATAGAAGATGGAATTAGAGCAGTGGGAAATAGTACGAGACAAGTCGTGCTCATTCTTGCACTATCATCTGGCTTGGAATATAAATAGCGAGCCCCGGAGACGGACGGAACCATAGAAGCAACAGTCTCGAGACGTAGAGTTCACAGTCAACTGCGACACTGTCTCGGATCCGACATTAGTAGTGTCACTTGCTGGCTGTCAAGTTGACACCACGGAGTTTTTGCAAAACTCACCCGCGTGACGACAACCGCAGTGCCAGGTGGATAAGACTCCAATTCGCGATGCGACCACTCTTTTAAGGAGGTCAGCCGACACCTGCTCCACGAAAGACAGCATGGGAGTACCTATGGTGATGCGGCAGTCGCCAACAACTTGTTTGGTTCACGTGCTGATGAAGGTCACGAGGGGCGCCTTGTGACTGGGCAAGTGGCACGTTGATCTAGTCAGGCGCCACTATGCTCCCCTTAATTCTGGTCTCTCCTTTTCTTCCATGCCACTGGGTCTGACTGGTTGAACGAGATGGAGTCTCCGCCCAACACCTCCTCAAGACCAGGCAGCATGCCGCCAAATACTCCTGCGCAAGACACCTGGTTGTTGGAGCCTCCACGGGCGTCCTACTACGAGCAAATGCCTGACTCCCTCGCCAGTGATTCTTCCCGCGGATCGATCGCCTTACACTCCGCAGGAAACGCATCGCCTCTTCTCTCTCAACACGAGAAGCCGTTGAACGAGGCCATTGGTAGTTCCGAACATCCCACTCCGGGACCGTATTCTTCTCGCAAACGGTCGATCTTCACTCGCCCCATCTTTTGGATTGTTGCAATTGTCGCTGTCGTCATCGTAGCCGTGGCAGTAGTCGTTCCAGTCTACTTTTTCGTCATCAAACCTCGTGCTTCCGCGTCTAGCGCTGGCGGGTCTACTGCGACCACTGGCGGGAATGGTTCGCGGATCACGACGTCCGATGGCACAACGTTCACGTATATCAATAATTTTGGCGGCTTCTGTAAGTTTTTCTGTTTTGTTTCGTCGAGAGCGTTGTATCGGGTCTTTCGTCGAGCATTTAGTTGTCTATCATAATTTGTCACGACAGCTTGGTTATAATCAGTGCACTATTGACACTAAGCCGCCGCTGCGTGTTTCCATTTCGATCTCTCCAGGTTCCATTCGATAACATCTTTTTCCTACGCTCGTCAAATTTGCCTTCAATAAATATATTGACTGACAGATTTGCACAGGGGTGTACAATCCGGAAGATCCCTTCAATAATGATGCTCAGCCGAACTCGTGGACGCCCCCATTAAACACGAGTTGGACTTGGGGTCAAGACAAAATTTATGGGCAAGTACTTTTGCCTCGTGGTGTATCCCATCGTGAATGTCATAATATACAGTGTTAATTTGGGAGGACTATTCGTTCTCGAACCATTCATTTCTCCCGCGCTCTTTCAGAAATACCCTGCTGCGATAGACGAGTGGACGTTAAGTACCCTCATGGCTGCGGACCAGGCCAGCGGCGGTTTAAACCAGATCGAGGACCATTATAATACGTTTATCGTAAGCAACCTGCATCATTTTAATTCATACAATGCCTTCCAATACATCTCGACAGACGGAGCAAGACATCGCGGAAATTGCTGGAGCTGGGTTAAATTGGATTCGATTGCCAATTCCATTCTGGGCCATTGAGAAATGGGATTTCGAGCCTTTCCTAGAGAAAGTCTGCTGGCCGTACGCGTGCATTTACATTATCAAAACCGAATACGCTGATATTCGCGGCAGGTACATTATGCGTGTGCTACAATGGGCACGCAAGTACGGCCTTAGAGTTAATTTAGACTTGCATACTATCCCTGGTTCGCAGAATGGTAAGTCTGCATCATTCGTACTGGCCCAGAACAATCGTTGATGCACGAGGTAAAGGATACAATCATTCTGGAAAGCAGGGAAGCGTCAATTTCCTCAATGGTGTTATGGGCCTGGCCAACGCCCAACGCGCACTGGACTACATCAGAATCATCATTGAATTCATTTCCCAGCCTGAATGGCAGCCCGTCGTTCCCGTTTTCAGCATCATAAACGAGCCCCTTGTATCCACCATTGGCAACAGCCAGATAACAACCTTGTGAGCTGCTGAGTGTCACTACCGATTCTGACATTGAACAACTCTTTCAGTTATCTTCTCGCGTATGATATGATTCGCAACATTACGGGTGTTGGTGAAGGCAATGGTCCATATATCGCTATTCACGATGGTTTTGAAGGTGTGGGAAGTTGGGCAGGCTTCCTACAAGGATCAGATCGTATTATTCTCGACACACATCCCTATTTTGCATTCGATGGTAATCCAAATACCCAGCCAGTTGCGACTGGCACAGGTCTTCAAGCAGGCGGAATTTGGCCTCAGACTGCCTGTAACGCATGGGCCGATAGCATGAATGCGAGGTGTGTTTGATGGCCTGATGGAACATTCTTGTATCTCACATTCTTTACAGCCAAACTGCGTTTGGAGTAACCATTGCGGGTGAATTCAGCAACGGATACAATCAATGTGGACTTTTCCTGACGGGTACCACTGGGACCGCGAGCTTCGGGCCGTCGTGCTCACTGTTCCTGGACTCGTCTCAATGGAATCAAACAATGAAGGATGGCCTCATGGAGTTCACCCTAGCTTCCATGGACGCCCTTCAGAATTGGTTCTTCTGGACATGGAAGGTTTGGCAACTTCTTTCGTCGTTCTTTGATGACGATCATTGATGAGTGGCTTGAATAGATTGGCAATTCGTCCACTACGAATTCCGTTGAATCGCCCCTCTGGTCATACCAGCTTGGCCTGCAAAATGGTTGGATGCCCAAAGACCCGAGGACGGCACTTGGAACATGTGAAGCTTTAGGTATCTCGGAACAACCGTTTGATGGTGAATATGCGTCATGGCAAACCGGTGGCGCTGGCGCTGGCACCATTCTTGCTACTTCGATAGCTAGCTATGGCAGTTATCCCCCTTCAAGTATAAACGGTTTGACATCGAGTGCAAACCAAGCACTACTACCAACCTACACCTCCACGAGCGCTGTACCCACACTCCCTCCCCCCACGTTCACTCCGAGCCCGACAGTGAACGTTGGCGGCGGATGGTACGACTCCGCCGACACTGGTTTGGCACCTACACAGGTTCAAGGATGCAGTTATCCCGACGCTTGGAATGCAGTTAGTTCCTCGATGCCGACGGCACTTTGCCCACCTGGGACGGTTACTACAGATGTGTCATCGAGCACTGCCCAGATGACGACATCTGCGTCCGTGCCAGCGGCCCGCTGGGCACGATAATCCGTTACAAGCACCCTCTTTCGTTTGCGAATGACTCTAGAAGGTACCCCACATGTTACGATATTGTGACTATCTTTATCCCTGCATGTCGTGCAGCTGTTCTTCTTGCTGTTTAATGGACTGTTGTGGTTGACTTCTAAGAAGTTTATGCCTTCATGGATGATTTATCGGACATTCTAACGGACAGCCGTTTGTTGTTTTACTTGTTCCTAGTGCTGGTCCTTCTTTTATGAAGTTGTGTATACGTGGTGTGCTTTTACTTTGCTCACATATAAGAAGCTTGCTAACTGAAGACCCTGTCAACCTCTGTGGCAGAGCTAGGGAACACGATCAGTACCAATGATCTCCGGACTGATCTCTTGCCGTCTCGCATTGACATCGGAAGTGGTGCCGGCTTCTCGAGCCAGACGTGGCATCGTAATTCTGGCCCCTTGGTGAACTCGCTGTGATAGTCACATCACCGTGGCGAAAGATAAACCTGAGAAAGATGCAGCACAGCATTAAAGATTTAGGCTTCGCCGGTAACGGCGTGTTCCGTAATTGCCCGTTCTGGCCCACATTTATCAACCAAGGCCCTAGTCTGGAAGGTATGTACGCCCGTTCTTTTCATGCGCTTGTGGTGCAGGCGCGGGTGGAGGCTGACGTCTTCCGTTCGTAAAAGATGCTTCTCTCTAAAATTTCCCCCTCCCTAGATTTGATGGGCTATTGAGATGCGAGGGAGCCCTGCGGGAGTACGGCCGCACGTCGGATCCAATCTGCCGTTCTCATCGCGTGTTTCTTCCCGTTCCGTGCTGCGGTGAGAACACGGGTGTTTGGCGTACGGACATGAACCTGTTCATGAAGTGCGTGTCACATCTTCTTCAAGGCTTCGTGCACTCTCTTCCCCCTTTTGTCTACCCGCTCCACTTTTGCCAACGGTCCAACGCTATGAGACCCAGAGTAGGGGGATGAAGGGGGCGACGATCGGACGTCGAGAGTATTGGGATAGGTATCCCGCTGGAATCAAGGTATGGGGGAAAAGGACGGAATTTTCAGCGCACGCTCACGTTGACCAACCAAGGCACTTCCGTCTATTTCTAATTCAATTCAAATCCAGCCATCCACAAAAAAAGGTGAAGTGGGTTTGTCTAGCCTTATCGGCCAACCAAATTTTTTGGTCGCCCCCTGTCGTTCGGCATGCGTTCTGATGCCCACAAGCATCTAGGGTCTGAAGCGCATGTCGCCGATGTGGCGGCCAAAAAAACAAGGGCAAGCAATCTATGAATGGAACATGATATTAGGGATATATGATCCGGTTATTGCCCCTCGTTGGTATGTATGGTGGTGTGTGGTTTGGTCGGTTGCCAAATTCTATTAGGAGACAGCAAAATAATTGTCTTCCATTCCATGATTATGCCGTTGAGATCTGGACGATCTACCGGGCAATGATTGATGGTGGCTGGCCAAGAATGCCCGCAGGGTAGGCAACGAATGGATTCTTTCCCAATCGGTGACTTCTCTCTCTCTCTCTTTTCTCGGGCTTGCGCGTCTTTGATGGCCTCTTCAGGCAACTTTTCCTTTTCCCCCTCGACTTCCCTCGGCCGTTCTGTGCCAACCCTCGCACTGGAACCGTCTGGTTGCTCGCCGACCTATCTGTGCGAAGGTGTTGAGAACTCCTCCCCTCTGTGTTACCTAGGAGTTAAGGAGAGTGGCTGGAAGCGCGCGCTCCCCCGTCCGTGTGATGGCCCAGGTGTGAGGCGGGACATTGACCTATATCGTACTAAAGCCTTTCACCTTCTGCCTCCCCATGATTCCCCAGGATGCCCGTGGTTGGTACCCAGGTTGTCAAGTCTAACAATCCTGATTCGATTCAGCGCTTGTTCTTGGCGCTCTGGAAGAGAGAGGGCTGTTCGGGCGTCTCTTTGGTTTCCCACTACTCTCTCGACGGCCTTGCTGAGGCTTTCCCTTACTCCCCATCGAGTGGCCACCGGTGTTGCTCTTCTCCTTTCTCGCAGGCTAGCTGCCGTAGTTGCCATCGTGGCGGCTCTGCCGCCCTCGTGCCTACTCGTGGTCCTTGAAACCCTGTGTGCTAGGTCCAGCCAGGGAATCCTACCCACAACGTGCAACCACGTCGATTGAAAGGGACAGATGCGATAGATACACTCTCATTCTCTATCGTTTATCGAATTTCGACCCTGGATGACTCGCAGAGAAATCCATGCCGGGTAGTACCGGCATGGCACTGCATGGGAACGAAATAAGTGCAGGCGAGAATCCGAAAGGATTCTTTCTGCCTGAGAGGTCCGTGAGAGCATGCCTCTTGTAGGTCACTGCAGGCTCACCACTTATCAGAACCTCCTCTTCATCACCCACCCATCTATACAACACCTACCTTTCATTGGGTTGCGCAAGGCATACTT
>JBBPLP010000741.1:0-13462 GCA_038089875.1 Fistulinella prunicolor
CTTCGCCGTGGGCTGGCTCTACCTACGTTAACAATTATCCGCCTACCTCCCCTACGAACGTCTTTCCATCGTTGTTCCCCACCAAGTACGTTTTCCTTCCATTGCGTGATTCTTTTTTTAACGTCTTTTTCTCGTTTTTGTCACGTGACAGCGTTGGAAACCTAGGGCCGACCCCGACGGGCGCAGAACCGGCCATCATTGCTACAGCGCCTACGCAACCTCTCCAAACAGGAGTTGCGCCTCTCGTTGGACCCAGTCCCTCGACACCTGGTTTCGACATCTTCCGCACCTGGGGCAACTTGTCTCCTTGGTACAGTCTCCCAGTCGGTGCGTTCGGGATCAACGAAGGCGCGGCGCCACCGGAGGGATGTCATGTCAAGGGCTTGCACTTTTTGTATCGACACGGGGCAAGATACCCTACTTGTATGTGTTATGTTCAGCTTATGTGGGCTCCTGGGCGCGTCAATGGTTTAACGAATGTGTGTAGCCGGCGGAGGGACGGCAGACTTTGCGCAAAAGTTGCAGGAGAGTGCTGACCAGTGGAATGCAACTGGATGCTTGGCGTTCTTGAATGATTGGTAAGTGGTACAGCGTGCATGCGTGTGCGATTGAGGCTGACCGTGCCGCGAATAGGACTTACAAGCTTGGTGCAGAAGGTGGCATTCTCTGTTCTCTTCTGCGTTTATGACCTGACCTTGCATATTTGCCCAATCTCGCATCTGTTCCATCATGTGAAACACTTCGTATCCCTGTGATTGTCATTGATATGGTTCTGCATCATGCATGTAATTCGTCGCTCTCTTCTCCGGGGCACGCATGCAGTCTTGACACCCTTTGGAAGACAACAGGAGTGTGAGTACATTTGTCTGCGCCCTGTATCCTGAATCTTGGTTCACCACATATCCTATCGCGGTCCTGACCGACAATGTGTCTCATAGATAATCTGGGAGTCTCATTGAGACTGAAATATGGGTTTTTGTTGGACGTAGGTTACATCGCTGTCGTCAGACATAACTTTAGGGTTTCACTGATTATACACACAGAACTTTACGGATTCGTTACCCGTGTTCAGGACGACATCTGAGTGGGTGGCAATTGTCGTCTTGGCCGACATCTTTCTCATTTCTATCCTTTCATTTGCGTAATCTCTGACTGAATGGAACCGCTTACGGGACATGGCGTGTAAAAGAGACCGTATGCTTGCTTCTGCAGTCAACTTTGCATTGGGCTTCTTTGGTTGGCCCATTGAAGGACAGTACGAGCAAACCATCATAATCGAGGCATCCGGCGTAAGTGTTTATACCTTATTTTCTTCATCCGAGCGTGTTGCCTGACCCGGTCTTGCTTATAAAACCAGTTCAACAACACTCTTGCTCCCTACGAAACTTGCACTAATTCCAACGTGGGTAGTAGGGGCGACCGTTCCTCGACTTACATCGACGAATGGACTGCGATTTACCTCGCGGACGCCCTGCAGCGATTACAAGCTGATGTCGAGGGATTGACCTTTGATATCAGTGATGTCTACAACATGCAACAGATGTGTGCATACGAGGTAACATATTGCATTCCTCTCCTTGCTGTACTGCTGCATCGGTTGATGACCTCCTTTTTAGACTGTCGCACTCGGCTATTCTAAATTCTGCGAACTCTTCACAGATGAAGAATGGGAAGGTTTCGAGTATTCGTTAGTATTGCTTCTTCCCTGTCAGACATGCTCTTACCCAATGTACACAGCATAGATCTTTCTTTCTGGTACAATGAGGCCTTTGGCTCGCCTGTCGGACGTGTGCAAGGGTTGGGTTATGTCCAAGAGCTTGTTTCCCGACTCACCCACACGCCGATCGCGACGTATAACTCGAGCACCAACTCGACCTTGGATGGTGACCCTCGCACTTGGCCACTGAACAACGTCTTGTATTCGGATGCGACACACGATGTCGTCATCGCCAACAGTAGGCCGCTCTCTCCCTTGTAGCCTTGTTCATTCTCAACGTTATTCCACAGTCCTCACGGCGTTGAACCTGACGACGCTCGCCGCGTCGGGCCCTCTTCCAGGTGACCACATTCCCCCGAACCGGTCCTTTAGAGTGAACCAGATTGCGCCGTTTGGAAGCAACGTCCAGTTCCAACGTACGTTTCGTTCCATTCTCCGTTCTGCTTCATGTATTCGTGCTGATGTGATCGCTTCTGCAGTCCTTTCCTGCCCTGCTCTTTCTGGCGGTTCGGATGATGGAGAGCCGTCGCATATCCGTATCGTCCTCAACGACGGCCCGGTCCCGTTAACTAGCATCGGCGAATGCCCATACTCGTCCTCCGGGCTCTGCCCGCTCTCGACGTTCATCGCTGGACAAGAGGTGACGACCCAGGGTGTCGACTGGAACTGGGGATGTAACGGCAACTGGTCGGTACCCGCAGGACCCGCGTGGGAGACGACCGACGGGTGGTATCCCCCGGAACCCTGAGCGATCAGCGTTGTTGTTTTGTGTAGCAAAATATGGCCCGCGCGTTCACATACGTACGCGAGGGAGAGCTATCTCGGACCTGGTTTGCAATTCTTGGTAACGTGTGCCATAGTTATTTATAATTGGACGTTATAAAAATCGTTGGCGTTGAACAATATTTATAGTATCTCTGCTTCGTACGTGGGCTGCGCATGCCATGATGAATGCGGGGAGATCTTGCCGGCATGCCTCGAGGCTGGCTCATATTTGTCGATTCTCCGTTCCTCGTTGAACGACGAACGTTCTCATCTATTCATAAATGGGAGGCGGCGTTCCGTATTCCACGATCAACTTGCCCTTCGGAAATCCTCTGGGTGAAAAAATAGTCATCGCATAGCCAGCGAGGAGCAATTACAAACAGCAGGGAATGGTGTGGAAAAAGGGACACCAGAGGAGCATACGAAACGACCATGCACAAAGAGACAGCAAGCTAAGACTAGACCGAGAGGAGCATACGAAACGACCATGTACAAAAGAGACAGCAGGCCAAAACTAGGAGAAGAGCATGCGAAACGATCATGTACAAACAAGACAGCAGGCCAAAACTAAATAGCAAGGGAGTACACGAAACTAGGCACCGAGATGAATGTACAGAATCCGTTGGTCAAACGATACCTCTACCAACGTCCGCATCATCTTGTGTAGCGCCAACGCCGCACGCGTATGATCCAGACGACCCGACGCGTCCACCATGTTGTCGTAAAACGTCGACGTGATCTTCTTCGTCTGACTATCGTCCACCGCCCACATCGTCCCGATCACGGAACGGAACCCGGCAAACTGCATCGCCGACGCAAGATGGATCATCTCGTCCGGACACTCGTCGTCTCCGACGGTCGTATGGCACGCAGACAGGTACGCAAACTGCGCATTTTGTAGTTCGCATCGAATGATGCGCTCGACCGTAAAGTGTCCGTCGTGGAGAGCGAACGCAGAGTCAAACGGTTGCTTCCGGTTTGGGAGACCGTGACATGCAAAATGAACCCATTCGTTCTTGTTGAGTTCCTCCGCAACCCGGGAGATAGAGGAATCCGATCCTTCGATGCTTCTGAACACGGCGAGACTCTTGACGCGATCACCAAGGTTGGCTAGTTCGGCGCTTACAGAATGCAGTTCGGTCTCCCCGGCGGCTTTCGCTTGACCGATCCCGACAAAGTGTTTCCATTCGGCCCCCAAATTCGTCGGTTCTCCCCGTCTAGCACGAATGAGAGCGGTCAACGTAGGGGTGTATGAGGAGATGTACAGATCAAAGAGCTTCTGTTGACCCGTCCTATACGAACCCGCAGCGTGCAAGGGCAAGAGAGAGAACTCGGCAGTGGGACACCACCAGATGCGTGAATGGAGTGGGTGTATCGTCCGGAGAAAGTCGACGATGGGGGAAACGACCTTTTGCCACAGTTCCCGTAGGACGACTGCGAAAAATTTCCCCACGTTCTCCAACTTGGCCCGCTTGGTCAACGCATGGATCTCTGTCGACAGATCTCGGACGCGATCTCTTGTGATCCGCAATGGGATGTGAACGGGATCTCGATCGAGTAAGACGATAAGAGCGTCACAGCTGTATTTGCTCGCATTGACAATGATGACAGGTCCCCCGCTAGCGGCTTTTTGGAGGTCCGAGAAGAGGGAAGGAAGGAGGAAACGTGACAGGCCAGGCAGGTCGCGGATACTGGCCACCACTCTGCTCAATTCAACGTTGAGACGGTATACACGATCGTGTTGATCTTCACCAGGTGAATCAGACGCATTTCGAATGAGCGATGTGAGCTGCGTGAACTTCTCCCCTAATGTTTTCCCTGCCGGGCCAGATGCTGTAACGTCATCAAGTGGTGAACGAAGGCGAGTAAGCTGGCCCAAAAAGACACTACGTCCTTGTTCTAGAAGTTCAACGGCTTTGGTAGGAGAATGGTTGCGAAGACAAGCTGAGAATGCGTCCATAGCAAGGGACGACGTGAGGCTCTTGATGAGGTCTAGGTGTCGAGGTAACGATGGAAGGGTAGTAAGGTGGCGGATGAGTAATTGAAGGAATGTTTCATAAGCTAGGAGTGTTGTGGAATGCCGGAACTCTTCGGCGGCACGAACCCATGAACGAGCAGCAGATAGATCACTAGAGGAGACAGCTGGGGGGATATCTGCCAGATAAGTGTAGAGTTCGAATAACTCTTCCTTGTCCTTTAACTGACTCGAACACGTGAAACGGGCACTAAGGTGGTTTGCAAGGTTGTCCAATGACGGTGAGCGATTAGGATGGCCCGGTGTGCAAAGAGACAGCGCATCCCGACTAAGGGAAATGGCCTCGTTGAGGTCCACTAGTGCTCCAAGTTGCTTGTACTGATGGTAGAGACAATTTGCAAGGTTGTTGAAACGCAACGAACGCGCTGGGTGCCTTGGAGGACAACGTGCCAATGAATCTCTGGAAAGCAAAATGGCCTCATTGAGGTCCTCTGCAGACCCGAGTTGGTTGTACCGATCTAAGATATGATTCGCAAGGTAATTTAAACGCCTTGAACGGGCCGGGTGAGCTAGTGGGCATGATGCTAGCGCGTCCCGGTCAAGGCCAATAGCCTCATTGATGTCCTCTGGCGTCCCAAGCTGTCTGGACCGCTCAACGAGATATTTCGCAAGGTTATTCAAACGCGTCGAATGATACCGCATGCCAGGTGACCAAAGTGCCAACGCTTTTCGCGCATGAACGATGGCTTGATTTAGGTCCTCCTGTGCCCCAAGCTGCATGTACCGGTAGTAGAGAGAACTTGCAATATTGCCAAGACAAGATGACTGTGTTGCATTTCCCGGTGAGTAAATCGAGAGAGCTTCTCGGGAGAGGACGACGGATTCATTGAGGTCATCTGGTGTCCCGAGCACGTTGTACCTACTGAGGAGACGACGCGCAAGATTGGTTAAGTAACCCGAACGTTTTGGGTTCCCAGGTGAGCAAAGCGCCAGTCTTTCTTGATGGAGTACAATTGCCTCGTCGAGGTCTCCCACCTCTCCGAGCTGATCATACCGGTACCCGAGGTGACTTGAAAGCACACCCAAAGAGTGTGATCGCATAGAATGGCCAGGTGGGCAAAGTTCGAGCGCTTCGCGATCAAGTGCGATCGCCTCGTCGATTTTATCCCTCTCGCCTCCTCGCAGAAATTTGTTGGCGAGAGATTCCGCCCGTGAAGACAACTGTTTAACTGGTAGGCACATCATTCCGCTGCCCTTCACGTAAGTAGAAAGAGCCGAGTACCTTTGGAATCCATGCGGGCTCACGACCTTGGTGCGATCCGATGGTTAAGCCTAAAGAGGTTGAAATGGGCGCTGGGCGGCACTGGCAGGACTAGAAAGGTAACCATGTACTACGTACGACATGTTCTTTACTACCGGCGCCGGCATTTTAGCATGCGGCGGGGTAAGTTTGCGGGACGTTCGTTCAATTTGCCGGTCACTGCGCAAGATGCCAGTACATCTCGAGTAAGAACTATGGCGTTGAGGCCTGCTAGTGCCTCGGGAGGCTTGTAGTGCCGATTGCGGATAGACTTTACAAGGTTGTTCAACGACTCGGAGCTCCTTGTATGTTGTTGGTAAAGTGCAACCAGTACATTTCGGTCAAGCACAGCGGTCTCCAACGCGCCAGCGACAGACATGATCCAATAAAACCAACAATCAAAACACTCTCGCTCGCCACCGATAGCCTTAGCAGTAACCTTCACAGGCTGCCCACATTATAACACATCCTCCACAACGTTTCCCCCACCCATCGTATCCCACTACAGCACTACCCCCTACGCATCCACGAGCCGCGAAAGCGCAAGCACATGCGCCTCACAAATCGCCGAAAAATAAAACTCGTGCTCCGAGTTATGCGGCTCGATCAGGTTATGCGCAATCTCGTGTGCGAGCGTAAAGAACCTGCACACCAACGACGATCAGCTACCAAAGCAAACTTTTAGACGCGCGACAGACCAGGATGTCTGAGCTTGCTGTTGTCGGCCGCTCTTCACGTCCTCGTCGTCTGTCGAAAAAAGATCGCTCGTCATCGTCGTGCGGTCAAGACATCGACGATCACTCACGCCAGGCATCGAAATAGCGTAGGTTGAGGAAAATGCTGCCGTTCCTGTTGAACGCGATCAACCCTCCTGTCATGTCATAAAAGATGTGCAGCGATGCGATCGGGAGGTTATATATCTGGGCGAGAGGCATGATCACGTGTATGAACCGAGCCAGTGGTTCTCGCATGCGCGTTATGAACGTCTCGGGGTCGGGCACGTCTGTTCGTCGCTCAGCTATGTTTCTCAACGTGTCCGTCCTGTCTCACCTTTCGTGACAAACACTCGCATGTCCCCCATTTTCCCTGGCCAAACCGTAAGCGACTGGGATGGTCGGACGAACCTCGAAACCTACCCAAGAGTTCCAAATTGCCAACCTGGCCAGCCGTATCGCAGTACCCCTCGTTCAACGACTCCTTGACCATCTCCATTCTCTTGCGATTGTGAAGCAACGTCCCTTCCTCGGGTTTGCACGCCTTGATCGCCATGTCAACGTTGGCCCCTACAACACACCGATCTAACCCTCGTCAACGCAGGCAAATATATGCTACTCACGAATATTACTTTGCGGCGTCACATGTCGTGAATTCCTGTCATAAGGGGTCAGCAGACAAAACACATTCCAGAGGTCATTCGAGCGTACTGGGGAGTCGGACTGGATGCAATGAGCTCTGGGGAAGAAGGCATATGTTGAACGAGCTTGCGTCTCAAATGTTGGAGCGCGTTATTAATGGGATAGATGCTACTGGTAGACTCGGCAGCGGGAGGGCGCGTGGCAATCGGCTCATTCGGAGGCTGCTCTGGTACGCTAGGCGCCGCACCTGGAGGTGGGATCGTAGGCGGCGAAAATGAAGATGAGCCAGGTGAGGGCTCCCAACCACCAGATAACCCAGGGCGGCGCGTCGGTGACTTGGAGCGCGCTGCACTGGAATCGACGTGATTCGCTCTCGAAGGTACCGTTGGCTGGGGAACGAGGGTCGCTGAAGAGTTGGACGCCTCCGATCCGATATAGCGGCTTCTCCTCGCCTCTTCCGCCGCCTTCCTGTCCGACTGCTGTTGCTTGAGGATCTTGTCCACTATTGCACCGTTCCGTGAGTCGGACAGCTCAGGGACGAATGCATACGCAATACCCACCGTTGTAGCCTCTTCGTTTCAGCGCCTTGAGATCGGTCGACAGAATCGTCATAAACAAGAGCGCATCGTTGACCTTGGCCCTTTCGAACAGCAACCGACACAGGGACGTCGCCACTCTAACAATCGTATAGAGAATCATTCGTCAAAAAAAGTACGACAACTCACTCATACATGTCCACCTGTGCGCTATAAGAAAGCCACAATTCGATCGGCCCGGTACCGGCGCGCTTCGCAGCCGCAGAAGCATCCAGCGTGCGGGTCGTCTTGCCATGGCCGATATCCAGCGTCTTAGACACGACCACCTTGGTGAACGTCTTGACTTTGAAGTTGTGCGCGCTAGAAAGCCACGTGAGCGACACCTTGGTGCGAGCGTGCGTGTGCTCGTGGAGGAACAAGGGGAGCCGCTCGAGTACAAGCGCCCGTGTGTCCGAGGCAGTCTTCGTATCCGATACCTCGTCAGAGACTTTGTACTCTTCTCGAATGACAGTGCTCAGGCGTCGCGATCCGAGCGACGCGTAAAAACCTGTACGAGCATGGTTATTGACACCCCTCTCAGACCAAATCTCAACGCAGACGGACCTTCTAAAATGTCTTCTTGCGGTGCGGCAAAGATAGAGTCGCCAAAGAGCTGGTACGCGTTCGTATCGTCGGCGATGACGATCTCACTGGGTTTCCGCAGATCGTGCAAATCTTCCCATCCGTCTTCATCCCATTCCGTGGACGACACCTTGCCCGAGAGTGTTTTCGAAACTTTCTGGCGACGCATACCAAGCAAGATGGGCGAGGTCTTCATCTTGTTCATCGTCCCAAAGGCGATGGCATGACTATTGACAGCCAGATTCCGTAGCTCTGCCAAGAAACTGGAGGCCGGGTCAGCGAGCAACCACCGACAGGCACAGGAGAAGGAAACCTACTTGTCGTACCCCCCAGAAAGCTCGTAAAACTTCTTGGGATCGGATATCAAAATCTCCGCAACCTCGTCTATGGAAGGCTCGCTCTTGGAACCGCATGCGCTCAAGAATCTATTGGCGACAGGCCCGAAGTCGACAAAGACGAACAGCTTGGAGTGAAATTCGCCCTTGGTGCCATCGCCCAGGTAACACTGGGTAGGCGTGAGCCATCGTAATCGTTGGGCACCCGTACCCTTTGCGGGAACGATGGGCAACTTTGAGAGCGTGGTCAACTGGGGCTGGGTGAAACCTACCACACGTCATGAGACAATCGAAACGAGATGCAAAAGAGCGCTCACTCGAGATGCGCTCCGCGAGGATCTCAAACCACTGCCGCGCAATCGCTTCGTTGGCCGGCGGCGTTTTCTCTAGCAGCGACAGGAGCATCGATGTAGGTGGGTGAGGCTGTATGCCCAGTTTGCTGACGGCAGCATCTCGACAGTTGTCCTGAACGACTGAGAAACCAAGGACTTTCCACTGCGTCCCAGAGAACACCTAGGTCGACGGAAACAACACTGTTAACGGAGACAATACATAGGGTATTGTGACAACGCACCTCGCCCAGCTTTCCTAGATGAGGACCATCCTCGCTTTCTGCGGGAATAAACGCGGTATGTCCAAAGTTGTCAGGACTGTAATCCGGGTACTTCAAAGGGATGCCATCGCACAAATACTTGAAAGCGACCGTGCGAACAGCGGCGTCCGGGGAAGAACACAGCGTCACCGTAGTCTCCAAAGGTGGAAAGCGGCGCAACCCCAGCCGATAAAGCAGTTTTGCTTTCGATCAATCAGGTCAGTCGTCTTTGAATGACAGCACAGAGCACAGGTACCCACCTTCCTCTGAGTTCGTCCGCCACTTGGTCTTGTTGCCCCAATCAAGAACGGGAAGTTGCAGCTGCCGAAAGATGTCTGCAGGCTCATAGAGATCCCGACCACAATGCCGAGACCTCTTCTTGCCCGCAGCTGGCGGCGTACCTTCCTTGAAAAACGCCGCCGTCGATGCGAGTCTGGAGAACTCCTCCGTCGACAACGTGTCCCGTACCTGAACGAGATAGCCAACGAGATCGGAGACGCTCCAATCACCCGTCTTCACCATCCTAGACACAGAACGTCAGTTACGAAATCGACAAACGCCACATCGACTTACCGATCGAAAACAAGCTGGAGATCGACATGTTTCCGAACGCCGATAAATGAGAGCAATTTCTCCATCTGGCCCTTGACGACAAGACCCGACGAAAACTGCACTAGCGGAAGGTCATTGAACAGCGTCATGTTGTTGTTGGGGAAATACGCGAGTTCCGGGGACGTGAGGCCACAGGACGTCGGGATGCATTTCTTGCCAGCGAACGCCTTCTTCGCCGACAAATGCATCTCGTTCGATAGCGAAGACCATATGCGCGATAGAATAGTCAGCACACGCTCGGCCCAGTCAATCGACTTGGTAAAATCATAATCCGGATTCGCCGACATGACGTTGGGTTGCGACACGTGTTGTAGCCAGTCAATGATAGTAAATTCCCGCCAGTTAAAACTTGTCAGCTCCAGAGGCGAAAAATGTTTGGTGATGTTCAAGGGCATGAGGGATACGGGAAGTGGTCCGTCCAACGGGATATGGGTACCAAGCGTCTTCGAATTGATGAAATGTTGTACGGACGACAGCGGAAGTACCCTTCCATCCGCAGTGCTGAGAACCGCTGTATTCAGCAGCTGCACGCGAATCTGAGTCATATTAACGTCGGAGCTATCTTGTTTAAGGCTGGTCCACCATTTGAGACAAGCGATGAGTTCGTCTTCGCTGAGAGGATGTTGACGGAGTTCTTGTAGGACGTCAAGAAAGGTGATGGGGGAGAGCATGCCTTGGGCTTGCAGCGCTTTAATGGTGTGTGCACTTTCTTGAATAACAGACTGTGGCAAAACAGGCAGGTGCTTGAGGAATTTCGAGAAAACAGGGTCGAATTCCTTGATATCTGGGGCGCCACGGATACCAGCCGACGAAAGGAGTCTCAACGGTAAAGTGGAGCATCCATAGAACGAGGATTCTAGTAATCGCGATACGTCCGATGAGGGAGTAGAATGGTGAAACGAGAAGAATTTGAGGACGTGGATAAAGCGCTGAAGCAGCCAATCTTCTAGCTCCTGTGGTGGACGAAAGTCGTGCGTCCCATTCGATTTGGCTGCGCCGTCCCACAAATTCTGAATGTTGGAGAGCTCCAGTTCATACGCCACGCGACCCAGGAGCCCTCCGACATACAACAACTCTTTATTCCAGACTAGGACAGGCTAAGCAAACATCAGAAACTCACGAAGATCTACGTACCTGCGATATTCCTGTCTCTGAAGGGCTCGCGTGAGCATATGTGTAAAGAAAAAGATGACGCACTTACACGAGATCTATGGATTCACGCTCGACAGTTGGAATAAACCGGGAGGCCATATGGCCACCAATACCTGTCGTTTGGCCCGTAGCGTGTCCCTATGTGAAGAAATTAGTTGAGTGGAGATCGAGAAGACGGTAAGGCAGACAATAAATATCCGCGTGTGCCCAACCCTAACGCAACCTCAGTCAACGAGAAAAGTAAACGTTAGGATCACATACCCGTTCAAATCGGCACGCAATCCCTGGAATATGCTACCGCACGCCACAGGCTGGCTCTTGTCATCGGCAAGACTCTGGTCGTATTCGTCTTTCCCTGTCTGTGTGAAACATAGTAAGCGCTCGCGATGACTAGACGCATCAAAATACTGACATATATCAAATCATATTTGAGCTGCGCAGGAGGGTTCTTCTTTGTAGACCGGAGAAGTTCAGCAGTGAGTTTCTTGTCCACCTTGACGTCCACTTCTGCAGTGAACACGGTGAGAGTCACGTTCATCTCATGTACCTCTGTCGGATCCTTGGGAGGTTGTGGTGGTAACGCGGGCGTCTCAGGTTGAGGTGCCGATTGGTTCGTAAAGACGGAAACGAGAGAGGAGAAAAAGCCGCCCTTGGGCCTCCGAGGCTCCAAAAACTCGAGCAACGGACGTTTCTCCGTCCCAACAGCATATACGGCATGCATGACCTCTGCCTTGATCCTGACAGCTAGGTAGAGTTTATGATTGGCATGCACACAAAGAGCACGGAGAAGACTCACGATGAGATTGTACGCCTCTGACATTCATGATACTGGACTGGCTGGAGCGTTTCAATCCTTTGGGAAAGTCTACGACTTTAGCCGCACCAGGCGACTTCTTGATGTGGCCAATACGATGTTCGTCAAAATACACCCCAACATCACTCAGATGAACCATGAAGGTGATCGACGATGCGAGGAATCGCATAAAGTCAAACGCCGGTGGTATAGGACCAGCCTCTCGCAGTGTCATTTCAAAAGTCGTCCATGGATCGTCAGTTTCCTTTGAAGGGAGATCACCACGACGAACGTTGAGCTGACAGCGGGAACAGTGAGACCAACATCGGTAAGCAGGGAATCGATGCTACCTGATCCTTGTTATCCTTCCAATAAAACTGCATTCCGTGCCCTGAAAGGGAGTTTGGATTAGGATCGTTTAATCCGAAAGGATATCGAACACGACGTTACCTCCAGATGATACAAACGGATTCTCCGTCACCGAAAATAAGCTGTAGAAACCTAATCGAGCGTTTTTTCCCAGATGCGCGCCAGTGGTGGACTATTTCACCCACCGACACCGAACGCGCCAATCTTTTCTTCGTCAGGATTTCCCTCGGCTACGACAGCATTAAACACGTCGGGGACGCGTATTTTGGACGAAATTGCTCACCAATCTTTCGTAGTCTTGTCCAATCTTCGTCTCGAAACGTGATTCCGTTGTTTCTAAATGTCCATTGGGAGACCTTAGGATAGATATGTCAGCGTATAAAACGACATGGGAGCACTGGATACGCGTACATGCGTAGACTTGAGATTAGGAAGGGAGGGTACATCAACGTTGTCTTGCGCCCCGTCTTTCTGGCGAAGGTATGCGGCAGTCTCGAAGCGAATCTCGACAGAGGACGATCGAGCATCGTCCGAGTTCTGGAGGAGTTCGCGAAATACTGACATTATCAAGAACGTGAAGTTGAGACAATCATGATCGGGACGCTGCCAGAATCACTCACCAGTGAACTCGCCAGAATAGCGCGCGAGGACCTTGTCGATCAACGCACGCTGGTTGACTTCTACTGATTCATCTTGTCCGGTAAGCCACTGATGGGATCATGAGAGAACGAGGGGGTGAGCAAGCTCTGCCGGACGCACCAATGCATTACGGTCGTGGGCCATTCGAATTTCGTAGTACTTGGGCTAGAGGACCGTGGTTGTTGTCAAGTGAGGCGAATTAAGCAATGTATACTAATCTAGGCTTTCAGGCAGAGACCAACTTGTTAATTAAGGGAGCGCGGTTAGTCTCGAGTGTTCACCAAGTCGTGACGTTGTTGAATGAGGCGTACTTTGCAGTGCAACGCAGTCCGAGTCCCCTCGGCGCCCACATGTTTATATAAGCAAGGCACGTGATGTCATCACAGTCTAGCAGCCTCTTGATAAATTGGAAGGGCGGACGTGTGCTCTTCTTCGTTAGCAATCTCCCCGAACCTCGTAGGATATGTAGGTTCCAGATCGAGGGTGGCCCTTTCCCCCAACTTTGACAGTATACATCTTCCTACTGCGATCTCTGTAGCTCGCCTGTGACATCGCTCGTCGACCCTCAAACCCGCACCCTTGGCAGCACTTTTTCGAGGCTCCCATGGTCTTTCGGACCTATTTCGCCCTACAAGGAAAATTGGTCTGAAAGACCAGGCCTCGCGTTCAGCCCTCCCCTTTGTGCCAAATGCGGCTTCCCT
>JBBPLP010000742.1:0-13445 GCA_038089875.1 Fistulinella prunicolor
AGGGTAGTCTACTATCATGCAATAAATATATGAACTAGCTTTTGAGATGTGTCGATGTGGATGTGGAGTTGTGTGTTGTTGATTCAAGTGACAGTCGTGACTCAAGTGATGGTCAATTACTGTAAAGCTACTCGAACGACCTCGATAGGATCATCGAGTTGACTAGAAGTCGTTCAGGTCACCTCGTATCGTTCTCTCGTCTCGTATCCGTTCCCCCTCGAATTAAATCAGTTTTCTCAGTCCCGTCGTAGCAGTCCTCTCGTCTTGACGCAGCGCCGCGTCGCCCCTTCGAACTTGAAACCCGCCGTCGGATCCGTGCTCACAGCCGGACTCGAACTTACAGACCACAGAAACCAGTAAGAAACTACAAAGTCAACGGGTCAACTTAAACGATCCGAGGAGGGTGCATAATAGGTCGGGCGCCATCTCTAACAGTTACAATACCTAATGACTCGTGTAAGCAAGCAGACGTCGTGAATTTTTAAACAAAGGGGGGAATGGATCACCTTGAAACCAGGCTACGAGTATTTTTTCAGAGCGTTCTGCTTGATAAAGCTGTTTCGGGTGTGGGCCAAGGGTTTATCCCGAAAAGCGTCCTGCCCAACCTGAGCACGTCGTTCAGTCTGTGAATCTCCTCTTTGAAGTGGAATATGACGCAGCATAGCGACCTTACAAGCGATACATAGATTTGGCGGAACATCTTGGCTTATCTAGAGCGCTCGTCAAGGATGCAGGGAACTGGCCTTTGGGTACTGTTGAAGAAAGAGTGGAGAAGTCGAACTTCAGTGTCGAGACCGTTCAGAAAAGTGTACCACCCAACATTTGAGCCTGGTTTCAATCATAACACACGAGGTACACGGAAAGCACGCTTACGCTTTGGAATATGGTATGTTCAATAAAAACATTGTGACTCCCTGGCAGGGACCGCATCGGCCGCGTGATGGCATGATTCACCGTCAATCCTGATCTGGGGGAGCCTCCTGAACTGGAGTTTGTTTTTCCAGTCCCATCCATGCCAGCAAGAACAGTACATTCGTTCTCGGCTGGCCCGAGCTCTTGACAAAGAAAAACAGGATTGAGAGCGCAATCATGAAGAACGTGTGCGTCCCCAGGGTGGAGGAATAAAGAAGATAACTGTCTAACCAAGAACATCGAATGGACGACTATTCAGGGGAGAGAACTAAAATGTCAGCCAGGCTGTATGTGCCCTATGACAATACTCTCGCACGCGACGATTTTGACGAGATATATGCGAATTGCCGCTCCCTACCATGGCAGTGTCGTACTATAAATGTCGTCTGGAAGCCGTCCAGGCGTGTCTCGGGATGGCTTGGATGCTGCCATTTCAGCGTTGGGTTTGGGAGTGGTTATCTGCGAACGGCGCCATAAGACCAAAGCCAACCGGTCGTCAAATTTGCTTATGTCGAGTGGGAGCGTTGGTGCGACGAACCACCTGGTGCTGTTTAAACGTCCAGTTGAGGTTGCAGGCGATCCAGTTAGCTGACTTAATTTTGTAGCGAGATTGTGGCGCGAGCCGCAGCCATGAGGTCACATGATAATGATGGTCCGATTTTGGCATCCTCAAGAAAGGTGCTGTCACGTCACGTCGTCACAGTTTAATAAAGGTTGTCGGACGAGTGAACAATCAATCGATCGGTCGCTGGTTAATCTGTCACTGTCCTCCGGAGGATTTCCAGAAAGGCTAGCAGTCTAAGATGGTAGTAAGTCGATGAGTACAGCAGGAGCACAGTTCCATTGTCTGATGACAAATTATTCTCTAGAATGATGTGAGTGAGCGGCACTTGATGTTCCACATTGTACCGTGTCTCAAACTGGAGATCGTGCGCATCGCACTTCTAGAAAGTGAGTGACCGCCACCTTTTACAGTTCACAACTTCTCACGACCTGCTGATCAAATCTCATCTGAAATCGTCTAGTGGGTGTGTAATCTTGAATTCCATGATATAGCAGTGTCCCGCAATCTATACCATATTTCACTTGCTCCGTCCAGGAAGTGAGTAACTTTCGGATCATGACTTTCCAGGAGTCTCATAGGTCGCTTCGTGTTTGTTATATTCCATCCAGCAAGTGAGCGATGTTCGCTGCTACACTTTAAAGTTACCTCACACTGCGTGCTATGCTTATCCTACCCGATATAGAAAGTGAGTGTACCATAAGCCCCGTACTTCAAGTTTCTCATAAACTGCATCATACTAATTGCACCCTCTCCAGGAGGTGGGTAACCGTCAACTTTACACTTGCTTATGTTTTGAGAGCCCGCGCGCCCCATCTAGAAAGTGAGAAAGTTGGTTCAACGGTTTCACAGCCGTCTTACAAACAGGATTATTTTGGTGCACCTCTTCTAGGAAGTGAGTAATAGCTACGTCCATGTTTTCACAGTAGTCTCATGGACCATATTGAACTTGTGTCACATATAGCTCGTAAGTGACCGCCGCATTTATGTTTCACAAGTGTCTCATTAACTGTATCCACCCTATCTAGGGAGTGAGTGGTTATCGACGGTGTGGTCGTAACTATTTTTTTTCACTGACCATGTCAACTCCATCTAGATTGTATGTGACCGTTGGTTCTATAAAGTTACACCTCTCTGACGAAGCACACCATCCTGGCTGCACCATTTAGTTCGTGAGTGATCGTTATATGGATATTAGACCACTGTCTAAAGTGCAGCCTTGTGTTTTCCCCACCCAATGTAGCGAGTAAGTGATGGTCAACTCTAGTGTTTTACACTGGTCTGACGAGTTACACTACGCTTGTCACATCCCATGTAGGAGGTTAGTTGTCCGCAACTTCCACCGTTTCGTATCTATATGACGGACCGCATCGTTCATCATACACCACATCTAGCAAGTGAGTGACAGTGACAGCATGTATACTACACAGATTTCTCACATCACGTTGTGTTGCCGGACCCCGTCTAGTTTGTAAGTGAACATGTGTTCCATGCTTCCACAAATATCTAAATACCGCATCCCGCCTTGCACCCAATGCAGTTGGTGAGCTTTCGTGGATTCTATGCTTTAGTACTCTTTGAAAAATATCGTCCATCTCCACCACATCTAGCGAGTTAGTCGTCTTCAGCACCATGGCCTTGTGCATATCTCTCACCATATTTTTCCTCGTGGTATTATATCTAGAGAGTAAGTGATTGTTGGTCACATGTTTCTCGTGTTACTTACAAAGCTCCCCGTACTTCTCTGCTTTCGCGCACATAGCGAGTGAGTGGCATGGCAAAGCAAGTTTCTCTGACTTTATTGTACTTAACATACCCCATGTAGGAGGTGAGTGGTCACTGGCTATGTGATCTCACTACCTCTTGGTTGACCGTATCGTCCTTCTCATCTCCAGGAAGTAAGTAATTATCGATCCCACGGCCTTATAACTCTTTGACGGACCGCGTTGTGTTTTTTGCGCACCCTCTAGCGAGTGAGTGCTCCCTAGAGCTACATATCATTTCGACTCGCTTGTCTGACGGACCATATAGGAAGTAAGTAATTATCAGATCCGTTCTTTCAATCCGTTCTGACAGATACTATCGTACTTGGTCTACTCCATTTAGCAAGTGAGTTGTCATCAGCTCCGTAACCTCATCCCTCTCTGACGGACCTTGTCACTGTCCTTATCATGCACTATCTAGCGAGTGAGTGACAATCAGCACCATTGTCCCGCGCCTGGCTAATGAACCGTATTATGCTTGTTGTACTCCGTCCAGCGAGTGAGTAATCACTGGCTGGCTCCATAACTTTTACATGTATCTCGCTGACTGTATCGAACTTGCGACACATCATCTAGCTAGTGAGTGATCATCGGCTCCATGATTTCATACGGGTTTAATGGCTGTGTCTTGCTTTTCACACCTCATCTAGCAAGTGAGTGATTGTCGGGTGTATGACGTCCAGCCAGTCCCATGAACCATATAATTTTATCGCGAACTACCTAGGATGTAGGTGACCATCAATTCCACAATTTTAAACCTTTCTGATACACAGTATGGTACCTGTTATGTAGGAAGTGGGTCACTGTCACCTCCATTATTTCATGGTTTGTCTGACTGACCATCGTATTTGTTTTATTCTGTATAGAAGGTGAGTAATCATGCGCGTGTTTGATGGAACATATTGCAAATTTCATACCTCATAGCGAGTGGGTGACAGTCGGTTTCTGTTTTCATTTCTCTCTGATGGATTGACTCTTCCTTGTCGCGCACTATCAGGAAGTGAGTTATCACCGTGATTTAGAACCTGTCTGGTGGACGTATTGTGATTGTTGCACATATCTAGAGAGTGAGTGACCATCGATGCCAGCGGTTCAAGTTGCTGAAAGACCGTTGGGTTTGTCGTGCCCCATTCAGGAAGTGAGTCACAACCGTTTACTCAGCAATTCCACCCCTGTTTGACGGACCGTACTGTGCCTGTCGCGTACCATCTAGACAGTGAGTAATTTTCAGCCACGGGATACCGCATGTATTTGGCTGATTGTATTGGGGCTGTAACACCCCGTTTAGCGCGTGAGTGAATATCGGTGGGATGATTTCATCATTTCATAATGCATTATATCGTGCCCTTCGTATCCCTACCAGGCAGTGAGTGACTATTAGCTTCATCACTTCGCATTTCTTTGATAGACCATATCGTGCTTCTCACATGCTTTGTAGAAAGTGAGTTGCTATCAAATCCGTCACTTTCAACTTTTCCTAAAGGATTTTACCTGGGCGTTTGTTGCACCGCATCTAGCGAGTGAGTAATTGTCAGCTTTATGATTCTGTACCTGTATAGCGAATCGTGTTGTGCTTACCGCATGCGCTCTAGGAAGTAAGTTATTCTGGAGTCAGTGACATCACACCTCTAAGCATGTCATGGCCGCCTATCCTGTTTAGGGAGTGCGTAACCGTCCGCCGTCCGATTTCGCATCTTTATGACACGCTGTATCATGTTTGTCGTACCACTCCAGGAAGTGAGTGGTTGTCAGCTCTGGCTTCACACTTGTCTCGCTGACGACACTACGTTTGTTGTCCTAGCTGGTGAGCAGCTGTCAGCCCCATAATTCCGCCACCACTTGACAGACTGTATCGTGCTTGTTGCGCACCACATAGGCAGTAAGTGATGCTCGACTCGAGAGTTTCAAACTCGTCTGACAGGTTATAATCCTCATCTAGTTGGCGAGTAACTGTCAACCCCATGAACTCACCTGTCTGACGGAGAGATCGTGCTTGTCGTACCCGATCCAGGCAGTGAGTGATTGTCAGCTCCATGATTTCACATCAATGTGACGGATCGTACTGTGCTTGTCGTACCATACCTAGTTTGTAGGTGGTATAAGCTCGACGAGTTCATACGCTTCTGATATACCGGATCATTCTGGTCGTACACTTTATAGGCAGTGAGTGATCGTCAGCTCGTAATGCCGCACCCGTCTGACGAACCGCATCTGTCATACCACATCTAGCCCGTAAGCGATCATGAGTTCAGTCATTTGCCACCTGTCTGATGAACCGTATCACGCCGGCCATGCTCCATCTAGCATGTGGGTGATCGTCATTCCCGTGATTTCGCCATCTGACAGATTGTATCGTGTTTGTTATACACCTAGTCGGTAAGTGATCGTCAGCTGCGAGATTTCACGCCGGTCTAACAGACTGTGTTGCTCGTTGTACCCCATCTAGTTGGCAAGTGATCATCGGTTCATTGCTTCATACCCACCTGATGGACCGCATCGTGCTCGTCGTACACCGTCCAGTTTGTGGGTAATCGTCACCTCCGTTATTTTACACTTATCTAACAGACCGTATCATGCTTTTCATACCCCATCTAGGGAGTGAGTGATGGCAGCTTCATGAGGTCACATTCCTAACGAACTGCATCATGCTCGCCATATTCTATATAGCCGGTTAGTGATCATTAGCACGATTTTTACACCCATCTGATGGAATCGTGTCTGTTGTACTTCATCTAGGAGGTGAGCGGCTTGTCAACTGCATGATTTCCCACCCGACGAATGGACCGTATCGCGTTTGCCGTACTTCATCTAGAATGTGAGTCATCGTCAGCAGTTCCATGCACACACGTCTGACAGACCACGTCACGTCCATCGTACTCCGTCCAGTATGTGAGTGATCGGCAACTCTATATTTCTCACCCATCTAATGGATTGGATCGTGCTTGCCCTTACCCCATCTAGCTGGTGAGTCATCGTCAGCTGCACCCGTCTGATGAACCTTCTCATGTTTGTCGTACCCCATGTAGAGAGTGAGTCATCGGCAGCTGCATGACTTTGCACCCATCTAACAGACCGCATCGTACTCGTCGTACTTCATCCAGGAAGTGAGTGAATACCGACCTCATAATCCCACACTCATCTTACGGACCATATCGTCGTCCCCCACCTAGTTTGTGAGCGACCACGGACTCCATTGTTTCGGACCCACCCGTCTGACAGACCGTATCATGCTTATTGTCTGCCTAGTCCGTGAGTGATAATGAACTCCCCGACTTCAAACTCGGCTGATAGGACCTACCGTGTTCGCTGTACCCCATCTAGAAAGTGAGTGATTGTCAGCTTCATAGGTTCACAATCCACACCCGTCTGACGAACCGTATCGTCCCCCTCATACTCCATGTAGAATGTGAGCCATCGTCAGTTTGATGATTTCGCTCCCATCTCACAGATCGTGTTGTCCTTGCCGTCTACCGTCTAGCCTGTTAGTGATCACTCGCTCCAAGGGATCGCTCCTGTCTGACAAACTGTATCGTGTTTGCCGTACTCCATACAGAAAGTGAGTGATCGTCAACTCCAGGATGTTACGTTGCCTGACAGGTCGTATCGCGCTTGTCGAACACCCATCTAGTTGGCGAGTGATCGTCGCTGCATGATTCCACCATTGTCTAATAGACTGCATTATGCTCGTCGTTCCTCAATTAGGCAGTAAGTGAGCTTCAACCTCATGAATTAATACCTGTCTGACAGACCGCATCGCGTTTCTCGTACTCCTTCTAGGCAGTCAGTGATTGTCAATTTCATGCATTCGTATCCGTCTGACGAACCGTACCTTGCTGTCATACTCCATCTAGAGTGTGAGTGGGCCTCAGCTCGATGATTTCTTACGCATCTGACAGATCGCATCGTCCCGTTGTACACCTAGCTTGTGAGTAATACGAGCACCATAATTTCACCCTTGTTTGACAGAATGTATCTTATTTCTCCCCATTCAGCGAGTAAGTCATTATTGGCTCACTACGTAACAACTACTTAAAGGTCTATATCGTGCCCGGTGCATCTGATTTAGGACGTGAGTGATCGTCAAATCCACAGCTCTTTAATACTAATCTGATGGGCCGTACTATGCTTCTCATGTCCCCTCCAGCCGGTGCGTGACTGCCATACCCATGATCTCATACTACATATCTGACCATGTCGTGTCATCACATCTCATCCAGCGAGTGAGTGGTTTCTAGTTCCATTATGTCACATCTGTCTAACATGAGGCGTCGTGAGGTGGTGAGAAATCAATGCGCTACAGAGCGAGAACAGCTGTATGTACCCCGACCGTAGTTTCCCCACGGGCAAGGCGTTGACTACGTTTTACAGAACCTCCCACAACCATTATGCTTCTCAGGAAATGCTAGCTGCTATCGACGGTGCGATTCACGCTGTCTTCAGCCTCTCTCCGCTTGTTCTTGTAGATGTCACGACAGGCCGACTTTGTGACGCCTCAGAGCGGATACGAATTTTCAAATCGGACAAATCCTGCAAGGATCTTATCTCGGGGGCTGATACGGATACGATAGATAAGGCGCACGTTCTGGACACGGTGAAGGAATACTTCAAATGGGTCATGTTTTCGCACACTTGGGAGGGAGCAGAGCCCACATTCCAGGATGTCAATTCCGTCGGCTCGGTCTGGAAGCTGGACGAGTCCTCCCCCCTGAACGAAAAGTTATGTGAATTCTGTGCGGTCGTCTGCGAAGAAGGTTTTCGATGGGCTTGGTCAGATACATGCTGCATCGACAAGGGGACGAGTGCAGTTCTGAACCAATCCCTCATTTCCATGTACAGCTGGTATGCGGAAGCAGCCGCTACCCTCGTCTATCTTGCAGACATCCTCCCTGGCGCAGAACCAGATGCCCTCAAAAGGAGCCGATGGATGACGCGTGCTTGGACTTTGCAGGAACTTCTTGCGTCCAAGGTTATCAGGTTCTATAACAAACACTGGAAACTGTACCTCGACGATAAGACCCGCAACCACAAGGAATCTCCTGTCGTCGTGAAGGCACTAGCCGAAGCTATGCGTATCTCGCCAGACGCAGTTACCAGTCTTCAACCAAAGGATTTAGAAGTACGGTTGAAACTTCGCTTAGCTTCACAACGGAACGCGACGGTGGAGGAAGACATTGCCTTCTCCTTGATCGGATTGTTCTCAAGCGACATCGTACCTCGTTATGGCTTGGGAAAAGATGCGCTCGGGCTTCTTTTGGAGAGCATCGTCGCTCGGTCTGGAGATGTCACTGTCCTCGCATGGAACGGGAAGCCATCGTCGTACAACTCTGCTCTTCCGGACTCCCTTTCCGTCTACGCCCTGAAACAATTCACGCCACCGCTCGTTGACCTGGATGCATGGGCGAAACAACTGCGCGATCAACTGTCGCGGGAGGATTGTCTAGCATTATACGACCAGATCATTCAACTCCCTCGACCCACCTTTTCGAACCGCCGTTTGCACCTCCCGTGCATCACGTTCTCCGTCACAAAGGTGGAGGTGGAAGCTAACGAATACTCTGAAGAACACATTCATCACGCAGAAACTTTGCTGCTAGGCAAAGTCCAATTCATAACCGCGGACGTGATACCGGTGAAATTACGCCAACACCAACTCGTCTTTGCACATCCCTGGCTCCATGATCCCATCGGTTCTTACGAGGCGTTGGTCGAGTCCGACTCAGACCCTGAATATGCGCACGCGTTGCGATTGATTGCCCACCTTGGATGCCCATTCAACGCGCTTTTGCTTGCGCAGCAGCCTAATGGCCAATACAAACGTGTTGCTGCCGACTACAAGATCATCATTTCGGGCGTTCCGCACCCGACGAACTCCAACTTGAAGGGTGCCCGGGTGAGGGTTGTGGAGATCATGTAGTTTGGACGGAGCCCGACGGTTTGTTTCTTCACTTTCAACGGTGATGGCCGACTAACTTTTTGTTTCGCAGCGAGTCTGACATCGTTGTTTCGTCCCTTCAATGTCGGTTACACAATACACCTACCTATGTTGTCACTTGGCTACGCGCGATCGTACGTTCCGTCATGTACTTGTATAGTCATCTCTGGTATGACACCTGAGTCGTCTTATTTTCTCTGGTCATCCAGTTCTCTGTTGTTTCGTTTATGCCCGTTGTACAACACTTCTACCTTCATGCTAGTACGGCCTGCTTATTTTCTCATGTTCCAGTGTCCTGGTCATCGTTTATGTTCCTCTCAAAGGTTGAGTCGTCTTTGTTCTCTTACTATTCACCCGTTATTTCGTTTTTCGCTGTTTTGCGAGTACTAGTAGTAGTCATCGAATCTGTACGCTGCTCGATACGTCGCCAGCCCGAGGAATGCTCTGATAGTACGGAGTCTCAATCGGCGATCGATGGTTTGACACCAGCCAACTTCAAAGCAGTTGCCTATTCTTTGGTCGACGCTGCGGCGCTGACGGTACAGGGAAGATGCAGTAGCATACCACGATCTCGTATGCTACTGATAACAGGTCGTGCCTACGACGGTCGCTATGTACGGGGTATGTGCAAAGTAAGTGGGTGTGTGGTGGGCGAAAGCGCGCAGCGGTAACCGGCTCCGGACGGAAGGCGATCCTGTGGGCAGGTAGTGAGCTGCGAGGGTGGGCGGGGACACCTCGCAGGTCAGAATGCCTTAGGATGCGCACTCGCGCTCGAAGTCCCTAGGGGGATGACTGAGAAGTGCCGAGGGGTAGCCGAGGAGTGGGAGTGGTGCGAGGGTGCGACGAGGAGCGGGAACGGCTGGATGCGCAGACCAGACGGGAAGATGGAGGAAAGAAAGAAGATGGGCACGTGACGACTGCCTGCGCGTGACCAAAGACGAGGCTCTGGCTGCGCTCGTGCCTCGCTGCGCCGCAGACCGGCACTCCTTGACATTAATTAGCACCACTTGTTGGACCACTTTGCGGAAGGCAGAAGTTGGAATTCACATTGAGTAGTGATACGATATGGGCTATCATACGGTGTCACAGGGCTGCACGGAGCCCAACGTTGTTGGGGAGCAACCACACGGGGTAGCAGGTCAGGAACATCATTCTAAATTTGGTCATTACTGCACGCTCACTTCCTTCCGACTTCCGACCGTCTCTTACTGCCTAACCTTCACTACGTGAATTGTATACAAGCCTGGTAACTCGCGCCACACTCAAGTTCACCCATTCTTGGGCGTCCTGATCAACCCTGTGCGCTCACACATGCCACCCACTCGCACGCCCTCTCGGTCATGATTGCCAAGGACTGTGCGACAATATATGCATCGCGTTGGTAATCGAGGGATAAGACGTTGACTGACAAGATGCCCTCTTGACCGATGGTACGATTTCACCTTGACCACGACGTTGATGAGGGACGAGCGTATGCAGTCGGCGTCTTCAATTGGGGTGGAAGAGGACGTATAAAATTAGGAAATGCACGACATACATGAGGGGAGAGTCATGCTGCGTGTAGATATCCAGGCCTTTTCGCCTGCGTTCCAGCATGTGACGAGGAAACTGAACGCATGACCTGCGCCAAGGAAGACGCACGCAAGGAAAGTCCACTCTTCGCCCTCGATCCAGTCATTATACCTGACGACAATGCAAGCAAGGGAGAGAGCGAAAAAAAAGGGAGAATATAAGCATGTGTGTACCACGGGAGTGCGACCTGCATACTTATCGTGGTGATTTCGGGGGACTCTACGCGAACGGATGCCCCAAGAGGGGACGTAAAGAGAGACTTGGTATGTGCGGGAGTAAATGTGCATATGTTGTACACCCCACTGGTACGTCGTGTCCTATGGTACACGATGAACAATGCCTGGCGCCGTAGATGAGATGAGAGGAAATGGTATGATCGGGTTTGAAGATGTGATGAATGACGATGACGAGAGCTTGTAGAGAGGTAGCGTCGGCAGACGACTTTGGAGGTGAGATCAACATGAACCCAGTAACCAAACAGACAGGGTACATACCATGTCAGGATCTAGCTCGCTTTCAGCAGCTTCATCTTCCTCGTCGACCCCGTCCTCTCGTTCCGCACACTCCTTTTTTTTCCTCTTCAGCTTTCAGATACCTCTCGAACGCCCCAATTCTATTTTACTGTAATGTTCCCACCGGACCACGCCAAGTGTTCCATGGTAATTGGGCAAGGAAATAGAACCATTCGAGACAAATGTAAAAAGCGTGCCGCCGACACCTTTGCGTCCTTGGATCATCTTCGTGTTTACCGTGATATGTATCTGTGTTTCCGCATCGTGATGCTAGTGTACATCAGCCACTGAACACAACTGTAACGTGAGCGCGTACATATGGAAAATGCTTTGTGCGAAGTCGCCCCCATTCAGCCAAACATCGAGAGCGCAAGGTCTTCCTCAGCCCCCCACTTCCACCCTTCACCTTGACCTTCGTCGAGCTCGAGACCGTCTTCCCAGTCCTTCCCAGGATGATGGCACGGGTCGCGTGGGGTAGACGCCTTGGCCAGCTCTGATCTGTCCCGACAAATCCATCCTTGATTTTCCGTTGCACCTCAAATAAATGAACCACTGGACCACTCAACTCGTCCCCTTTTCCTTGTTCGAGGACAACACGTTTGGCGGGATGGAAGACGTATTGAATGAGTTTCCAAAGATGGGCCAGGGAGCAAGGTGGTGGGGTCTGCACGATGCGGTACACGCAGTCTCTGTCTATATCACCACGTTGACGCGAGGGCAGGATGAACCGGAATTGGAGCGGAAGATGTTTCGAGAACGATGCTGGGCGAAGGAGGGTCCTGCCCTGGGTCAAATGCCACTAAAGTGGTAGGCATGTGGGCAAGCGCTTTTCAAATGCACGCTGGCGTGCGTGGTGAAGGCGGACGAGGACGGTGGGAGCGTGTCAACAATTGACCGCTTTTCGAAGCGCGAGTAGGTACTCGTCACAAGGTTGTTTGGGGGGTATGGTGCAAACTTGGATAAGCTCTGTGCCTGGGACAGCAAACAAATTTGATTATGCTCAGTTTTACTTCAACAACACGTAAACAATCTGACCTACACTAGGTCCCCATAGAACCGGCGAGAAGCTGCAAAGCCAATGGATCACCGAGCCAGAATTATTGTCTTTTTTTTTCTCAAGGCCCGATGAATTTGTGTTTGATTCAGGCGTCCTCGGCGCTACGTGATACTGGGGATAGAACGTCGGGAATGTGTCATCCGAAGGTTGCAGGGTCAGGAACGTCACGCTCTCGGGTTGGAATGTTGAGAATTATTGGCCATTGAAAGGCCTCGAGACTGGCGCTCAGAATCCGAACTCTGCACTGGGTAGTTTAACCACGGAAAGCGGACCATTTTCGTTTTCGACTATGTCGTGCCAGTGTGGTACGTTAGGTGGTGGTGACTAGGTGGGAGGGCAGGAAGAGGGCAGAAGAGAACGCGAGGGAGAAATGGAAGTGGCGACATTGGTGTTGACGGCAAGGGTTGACGCGTGATGTTCCTTTGAGGATTTGACCCTTTGAGGAAGCTCCTTGTTAGAAATGCGCTTCACGAGCGTAGGAGACACGAGCAGCTTCGGATGCCTGATGATTGATGTAAGCAGGCAAACGTTGTGAATCAAAAAAGGGGAAACTTCACCTTGATGCAACGCTGGCAGTTGCAAGTCTGTGATATCTTCAAGGTTGTTTTCTCGGCAAGGTCGTTTCGAATGAGGGCGCGAAGATCACCTAACCTCAGCTGAACACGTTGTTCAGCTCATGAGCCCAGTGATCTTTGGAAGTTGAATATGGGTGAGCTTACATGTTAGGGGATACCTTGGCTCATCCAAAACGCTCGTCGAAGATGCGGGGAGTTGTTCTTCGAGCATCGTTGAAGCTGCCAGTGTCACGGTAGAGATACAAAGAGCACGTGACGTATTTTGGAATAACACATGCTGTCCGATCTCTCATGTTCACCCCGGAACTTCAATTGGCGTTCTGATCGACCGTCCTCCCGGTCATCACCCTCTCTTCACCCGGTAGTTTGCGTACTCTCGCTCCTGCTATTGGCGTGCACTTGCCTTGACCCACCCTCACTGTCACGCGTCGTCGGCGCATACGCACAGATGTCGTTGCAAATGAGACCGAAACCACGACTCCAGCTCATCGCCCCATGTCGGCTTCGACGATAACCATGCTGCTAGGAGCAGCGCATCTACATTTCCGTCGGGTCAGGCT